>JBBBDQ010000178.1:2662500-2767500 GCA_037127315.1 Ascarosepion bandense
ACTATAGCCTTGTCAGTCTACCGCAGAAAGCAATGGAAACCTACTAAGGGATAATCTATTGCCCAGTCAGTCATGTCTCGAAAGAGACATGATCGCCCAAGCATGTTTCACATATGACAATTAACTGACTGACATAGAATTTGGAACCTATTTTTCAATAGTAACAAAAACGGGTGCCATCATGTAAACAACTGTAAGAAAAAGGTTTGTTGCTATTTACATGTATATGCTAATATTATGTTGAAAATTCTATTGCATAACAGAAGTTAAGTGACATCGGGACGACTCAGTACTTAGATGGGTAACCACTTTGGAAAACCAAGTTTTTGTAGGCTTGGATGAGAGGGTGGCGAAATGGATTGTGAAAAATTTTTACAAGTACACATGTTACACGTAGGGCTCTACTTCTTTTCCCCATGCTATAGGTCTTTAAAGATACATGTATGACTAAACCGTTATTATCTCTAGAAAAAAAAGACTAGCAGTGTAGTCCGGTGTTGCTCGGGTGTAATGAAAGCTTTAAAACTAATCGATGGTCCTGGAGCTCAGACTCTTTGGACGTTGGCACGGAAGACTAAAAAGCAATAATTGTTTCCATTTAAAGCGAAACCATAGACTGAAAGACAAAAGAATGGATGTAAGTCAAATTTTTATTTTCTGGTATCGATATCAAATAAGATTTTTTCATCGTAAAGTAAATTTTAAAGGCTAAATAAGTCCTCTGAATAGATGGTATCATGACTGAGACTAAGAACTACAATTATACCTACTTAGAGCCAAACCCGAAGCAAAAACTAAAATAAAAGTACTGAAAAAATACAGCCATACAGGCAGATAAACAGACACACACACACACACACACACACAAACATCTTGCCTTTTATATATATATATATATATATCGATAATATATATATATATATATATATTATCGATTTCCGGCACTATTGTAAGAACTGCAACCTTGAAACTTCTGAATATCGTTTCTTATGCCTTTGTCTATGAGTGTATCAAATTTGATTAAAATCGGACAACACTGCTTCTATAAGCTGATTTTTTCGATTATCGATTTTCGATATTTATCGGCGGTACCCCGACACAAAACCTAGCTAAGAACACTCGCAGACGCTTATAGTACAACTGTGTAAATTTTCAAGAAAATCGGTTCAGCTGTTTCGGAGTCCATAGGTAACGGACACACACGCACCGACACACACACAGACAAAGTTGCATTTATAAATAAGTCTAGATTTACTGGCTTTAAATATCTTACAATGGATTGATAAAATGTAGAACTCAATCAATGAAATTTAAATACAGTTACAACAAATATTATTAAATATAAGCATTTATAATATACTATTGTCATTATTGTTATAATCAATGTTATTTGAATATATTTTTATTTGATTATTATTTGATTATTATTATGATTAATTATATTATTTGATTGATTATTAATTGATTATTATATTTATTCTTCGATTATTTGATTTGATTTGATGTATAATTGTTTCTTTCCGGGTTCCCACTAGTAACCTAAGTTCGGAAATGTCCTCAGTTAAACTTTAAATTAATGCAACTTAAGAAAACACACACTTTACACAGTTCCCTTTGAAATATATTGCCTGTATCTATGAGAATTATTTTTCTATTTTTTTATTTTTTGGTATTTCTATAAGTCATACTCTACTATAGATTTCAATGAGTCTATCATAATATTTAAAAAAAAAACACTACTACTAAATCTTTGGGATTTCGTCATCAAGATACCTCTATGTTGATAATTTTTTTTTGAAATTCTTCAATGATATATTAGAATCTGCAGGAACTGTTGCATCGAGAAAGCAGATTCTGTATTAGTGGACCTTATTTATTATTTCTGTGTGTTAAATTTTGAGTATTTATATTTGTGCAGATATATATGAATTACTGTAAGTTTTTCAATCTCTAACTCAGTATATATATAATGCATAATGATATATATATATATATATATATATATATATATATATATATATATATATATATATATGTACACATGTACGCATTGTTTATTCAGTGATGAATCTGAACACTCTCGGTTACTGGCGTGTGATTACATTGTATATATAACATGGTAAATTCAACTTCCGTCCACCGGCTGACCATAGCCCAGGGGTAGAATCACCGACTGTTTAAAATGCATCCAGATCCAAATATCCCGTAATGCATTGAAGTCGTAAGGGCATCACATTTACTGAAGCCATAGTAGAGAATGTTGTTTCTCTGGGTAGGACAGCTTGACGGAGCCTAACCGTCTCCAGTTTGAATTGAATTTAGACTTCTTCTTCTCTTAGACAGTTGCAACCCAAGGCTATATAACCCAGTCTGCCCTGTTGTTTTCCTCATAGATATGGGAGCGAAGCGCGGAATTGCTACCTTTCCCAAGATTATTAGCACGTAAGTGAATGTATTGAATCCGACAGGAATTCGAAAACGGCTCACTGATTACACAGTCTGATCAGCTATCCTACTCAACTGTGCCTTTTAAAACGGATATGATTATAAATGTTTATAAAAAGTAATCTTATATGAAACCTATCTTGTTTTGAGAAAAATCAGAGAGTAAAATCTACTAACATGAATTGAATGCAACTGGAACTCATTAAATGATAGGAGACAGACTCTTTTAGATTCTTGCCCATTAGTTGAATAAATCGTAAGAGTAATTAATCAGTTTCCTATAAATTTATAAAACTCTCTTGTCAATTAATTTCATCCCTGATGTGGGTTGTTAATAAACGGGTAATGCAATTAACACCAGAGATTTTAAAAGTTTAAAAATTCGTGAAGTCGAAATATTATTAAATTTGTATTTTCTAAAAGTTTTACCATTCCCTTTAATTTTTGTTTTCTGCTCATTTCCTTCCGTGTCTCAACTAAAAACTTAACTTATGAAATGACACCATCAAATTTCCAACTGACAGTTTCTGTAATGAAACCGCAGATTTTATTCTGTCTGCAAATGACAAATGCTTGCTATATAGAAATTAAAAAACAAAACATACTTACGGAAACATTTTGAAGACTCTAAATGCAGGTTCTGCTATAAATATTCAGAGACAATAAACCATTTTGGATCAGGTTGCATTGCGTTAGTACCGAATGACAATATCGGCTGAATATAAAATTTTGCATGTTAAAGTGTGCCATTATGTGAACTGGAAAAGATGTTATGGGAAGGAAACTGCAAATATAGATAGTTTTAGGTATATACTCTACCGGCCATAATTCTCAGGTTACCACATTGTCTTAAAAAATGATGATTTCATACAATTTTTTTCGTATTTATTGCCAAGTGAATAATTGTAAATGAAAATAGAATGGTTATTTTGTTAATATTGCACAATAACATCTGCATCAATTAAATTTATAAGTATTTAATAATGACCTATATTGCAGTTTCATCAATGGAAGAATGAAAAAAAATTACGGTGATTCGGACGAGTTCATCTTTGCTTCTTTGCTTTGTAAAATTTTACAAAATAATAATAACAAAAGAAATTTTCTATTTTCAATTAGAATTATCCACTTAGAAAAAGTATGAAATACTACATTTCATTTCAAAAAGTCAGGTTGCGTAATAATTTTGGGCGGTAGTGTACATGTAATAAAATCATTATTCAATGTGTTTAAAAATGTAACTTCTTTTGATATGATTATTATTATCAAAAATGATTTCTTCTATGGTCGCACTACCTACTAATCTGCGGAAATAACTGAGGCATATCGTGGTGTGTTGTTATTGATACATTTTATTTTTTCCATCTCCCTTAACCTCACTAGTGTGACATGATTCTCATTAGTGTGTGGGCTGTACTTTGGAAAACATTTTTTTATATATCTCTTAATCGGCGATATTCAGGGATTCTATCGAGGTGTTGACTTGCTCCTTTTGTATCCTTCTATGTACACCTACTGTCACTGGTACTTGTTTTCAATTTGCACATTTCTTCTATTTCAATTTCCAAGTATTTATCATTTGATAATTTTTCAAATTCCATGGTTTCTACGTTACAATCAGTTGAACAATCCATACCAAGTAGTACTCAAGTTTTTATTTTGTTTTTTGACAGTAATGTCCGGCTTATTTGCTTTAATTTTTCTGTCTTTGTAGATGGTGTAATCACATAGAATAGTGACATCTATTTATGTTCTGAGAATTCATTTCAGTTTTAAATATCAATCGTATCCTTCTCTAGTGCTCTTTACGCAGTATTTCTTTCATTCTTTTATGGTAACCCTTTTCACTCTCATTTACACCTAGGTATTTATAAGCTTCTTCTGGCTTTAATTCTTTTATTGTTACAGCAGGGTCTAAGCTAATTGAGGATGTAGGTTGTAGTGATCCACGTAAAACAGCAGCTTTAGCACATTTATTCAAATTGAATTTCATTATTATTATTATTATTATTATTATTATTATTATTATTATTATTATTATTATATCAGTTTCATTAAAATAATATTTGATCAATATTTTTTTCGTAGATATACTTAAAACCAGGATGTGCGTTGTGGTCTGGAACGAGAAATAGGAGAGCCGAGTTCAATTCCAGTAGAGTTCTTTCCGGCCACTTGCGCGCAAATACCACTGGAAAACGTATTAATCAGTCTCCTCCCTCCATTTAAGTCTCAAATCACTGGACAGCTTAGGTTCTATAACCTTGGCTGGAACCAGTCTATTGCAGAAAGTAATGTCAAGATATTCTGTGGAAAGATATCCTGCCAATTCAGTAATGCCTCTTTTGAGACATGATCGCACAGGTGTGTAATTGACTGATACTTAAAACTATCACCTTTTCTATTTAACTATAACTAATGTCATCCTTATATATCTATCGGAATTCTTAGATTTTGTCTCAAAACGAATTTTTTGTACAAATACAAAAAATACCTGAACTTTAATAATATTACTATGAAAGTTATCAATATATTTCATTTTGCAGAAAAATGTATTTACGGTGGTATATGTCGAGGAATAATTATAAACTTAGAATATGGTTTAACTTATGAATTATTATAAACAATAACGTTGAATTAAATTTCTGTTCTTTGGTGAATAAAATTAGAGCAGCTAAGATTAAAATTAATTCCAAATTTCACATGCATGGAAGTTGTTGATTTATCACCGGATAGAATCCAATAGATGAACTCGCTACTAAAATTAATATTACTCGAATATTAATTTTAGTGGTTAATTATCACTCTATCAGACTTCTACCGTCTTTGGGAAAGTTTTTCAGGCTATCATTAATGCTGAAATGGTGCAACAGCTCACATTCCATAACCTATTCTCCGACAGACAGTACGGCTTCAACTTCGCCAAGCCTATGGCTGATATGCTAAAGACCATCACCAAAGTTATATACCAGACTCTCGATATGAACTGCGAAGCTAAAGATGTTGCCTTGGTTATCTGCACAGTTATTGGGAGAATCTGGCAGGCTGGCATACTTCACAATGTACAGGGCTGTGGCAAAAATGGACGCTTAATTGATTTGATTCAATCATTCATATAAAACAGCGTAATGAAAGTTACGTTGATAGGCTATAACTCCAGATCCTATCATATGAACCCAGGCGTCCCTGAGGGTTATATCTTACATCTGACGATTTTTTTTTCAGATCTTTATCAAAGATCTCCCTGGTATGATAAGTTTCCAAGAAGGCATTTAGGCTGTCGACACAAACATTTATTCCTATCAGAGTAAGAAAGCTGTCAACGCTGAAAAACCTAACCTTGATGCTGACCTTAAAACGGACCTCTAATTTGTAGTGGACGGGGTTTAAAAATGGCTTGTACATTTTTATGCTTCCAAAACTGAGCTGTTATCTTATAGACATTTCTCCTAACCCACATCAGCATAAAACAAGCTAGTCTCCCGAAAAGCTATACACTCCGTCTTCTCGACCCATTCTCTTAGCCGACTTCAAGTGGAATGACTACAGTAAATCAATAGCTAAATATAGTGCTATAGATTTTGGTTACTGTGTCGGGCGAAGAAGTTTTTTTTCCCTTGAATCTCTCTTACACATTTACAATTTAAACATTCACCCGTGCATTGAATGCTGTTGTCATATCTAGTCGCTCTGGTATACGTCTCTGGTATAACACACGTGATAGACATGATACTGATTGGGTAGATTTTTCTAAAGCAGGTTGCCTTTATTTCCTGCGGTAGACTGGTTGCCAACCAACTCTACAGAACTCAATTTATTGAATCTATAGGTGGAAGGGGAATGGGTGGATTAATAGGTTTCTCAATGATTAATGGGAATAAGTGTTTGCAACGAATTCAAATGGATTAAACTGGAATTCAAACACGTTTTCCGATTTTCCTCTCCGAGCCGATATCTACTGCACCACAATGCACATCTTAATTATAAGTGTTATAAATGAACATGATAGATATTTTAATTTCATTAAAATATAAATGCCTAGAACTTTTCACTTTTCTGCAGCATTTTATAGCCACACGTCACTATATAATATTTTAAGTATAAAAACTAATGATATAGAAAATTATAATAATATGCTAATTTATAATAATACTTGTGGTAATTGTAACAATTTTAAATTAATAAGAACATAAATAAAAGCTATTTTTTTTAAATGAAACCATTTCTCTGAAAAATCCGTCTTCTTCACTTAATCTTGACCGTACATTTACGAAATCACAAAATCAGGATATTTGAAGTTGCAGGCTTTCAGTGTGTGAGTCGAGAATATATGCAATTAGAGAAGAAAGACACCCACCTCCTGTGCTAACGCCGCCAATCTCAACTGCGAAAATGTTTAAGAGACATCCATCCAGTCATGAGTGCTTACAGTTATCTTAAATACGTTCTTATTTTTCCTCTCCTCTCACTATATATATATATATATATATATATATATGCGGTTTGAATCAATATATATTAAAAAAAAGAAGATTGAGTTAATAGCCAAAGAATTTTACATTCCAAAATATATATTAGCAATATAAAAAATTATAATTGACATTAAGTATATGAGTGACTGACTTATTTCGTGATAGTAATTTTATAGGAATTAAAATGTTACTATTTTGAAATAAATTTTTATTCAATATACTTATTTTATAATTTATTTATATATTATGTTATATTATCCCTCATGCTTTACTAATTTAACAAGTGCGGAGATAAATGTGGTTCGATATTTTAAGTAAATTTTCTACTTAATGTCAAACGCACTTTCCTTCCTACTTATATCGTTAAATATAAGAGTCGATGAATTTCTATTACCTTTAATCACTAGCCGTTCTAAACATAATAATTTAGCTTGAATTTTTGGTGAAAATAATGTACAACAATTGTAGAATATTTGGATATATTTTATTACGATAGTTCTAAGCTTTTTGCTCAAATAATCTATCTTCAGAGTGGTTGTAGAAACATTAGCATAATGCCATTCACTATCAAAGATAATATTCTCTTGTGTTGACATGAGAGAACCAAGATGAAGAATCAGGTTTGAGTCGAAATTTCCTTGAAGGAATGAAAGCATGAATGCAGGCCAAATTTTCACCAAAGAGAAAACCACACAAGGAAGCCACGGAAGGCCTTCTTCTCCGCTCTTTGATAGCAGTAACATATTCTGCTGGTAGTAGCTTCCTGTCAGATGGGGTAGGTGAAGAACAAAGAAAAAGCCATGATCAGAGTTGTCGTAAGGGCAGAACTGCATGGCACGACATGAATCCCTGATAGATGTGAAACAGAGATCTAGTAGTGGGTTGAGTCCATTAAAGTTATTGAAGAAACGCGTGGAGAAATCCACCATTTGCGTGAGAGATTGAGTGATTGAAAGTACATGGTATGGAGACTAGCAAGATCGGTGACAGAGATTTCCAACTATATGGCTTGGTTGGCATTAAAATCACCAAACATAAATATATTAAAAAACGACCGAAATGACCGCGTCTATATTGTTCGAGAAACTAACTCGTACAAAAAAGTCAGGAGGTAATTGGGAGACTTAGATGAAAGAATGGTCGAAGGAGATATTTGCTGAGATAAACACCAAGTCCATGCATACGTACACTGGAGTCCTTCTTAACAAGGCGAATTTAACCAGTGATATAGAAATCAGAGAGTGTGACAGAAGGGTCAACCTTAAGTTCAAGGGGAGAGCTAAGATGTCTGAGGAGTTTTCGTGAAGGAAGGGTTTAAGCGATGCAAAGATTGGTAAGGACACCAGGAACGATCAAGAAAGAGATGTTGACGTGTTTTATGTGTTTTTGTAAGCTGGTTTAGTTTTATTTCTTTGATAGTTTTTTATCATGTTTAGAGTTCTTTTTTTGGTAATGAGAGGTCTAGAGTAGTAGTGTTGAGCTGTTGTCAAATGCAACATGTATTGGAAGTGAACTGCCGTAGTCTGCTACATAAGTGACCTCAGATTATACCACCAGAGCAATTGCAGGGACACGCATCCATGCGAGACATGGTACTACATGAACCCCGTTATTATTCAATCAGAACGGCTTCTCAATACTCTACGCAAATTCTCGGTCTCCTAAATACCCGTCGGAAGCAACAACCCTGAAACTGCCACCCCGATAACCTCAGTATGAAGAGATATTTCCATTGCCAACGCATTACAAAAACCATGTAACAGCACCACTATTAACATGTGATGGGTGGTTAGAACACTGGGAACTATATATATATATAATGAAAATAAGTTGGTTGATTTTATAAAACAATTGACAATATTTTATTTCGCGGATGGATCTTTTCTAGACAATTCATCAGACCAAATTAAGACTGGTTTATGAATGGTTTAAAATTATCCAGACAAAAAGATTTAAGTATAAAGGAAGAAGAAAAAAGAAAAAAAGAAAATGAAAAGAAAAAATGGAGTGAGGACGTTACTTTTACAGTGTTAGATATGAGCATATATATTCTAGCTAGACGACAAGATGACCTTGGCCTAGATTTACAATGATAGTAGCCACGGGAGTCAGTATATTTTCACTTGAATTTTTGTTGGTTATTTTAAGATGCATTACGTAAAAACTAAGGGTTGAAATGTCACTAGAAAAATTGAATTGTTTACTTTTCCTATTAGTTCTAACGCTATTGGTAATATTATCATATAACATGGAGTTCTCATTGGATTTAATTCCCTGTGGAATTTACCATACCAAGTACCAAGGATTCTACCTTATATATATATATATATATATATATATATATATATATGTGTGTGTGTGTGTGTGTGTGTGTGTGTGTGTGTGTGTGTGTGTGTGTGTGTGTGTGTGTGTGTGCGCGCGCGCGAGTAGAAATGTAGAAATTAATTGCGGTTACATTTCATCGGTTTCATTGTAAAAGGGTGAGACCTAGTTGCCAATCTGGTATCTCGTGGAAACTCACACCTAGGGGGCATCAGAGATTTAAGTTCATAAGAGAAGTAAAATTATGAAATAACAGGAACCGACTTTGAACTGTTAACAGTCCAGAGTTTGAAATACACATACATTCAGATGCTGCTGTTAGTGTTAAATAGAATATAATATGCCGCATTAAAATGAAATATATTTCATACACATGTTCACCCAGGAAACACATTTTAATGATGTAGTGGTCGGTTCTTCTATGTGAAAACACTACACAATTCATAATTTTTCCACTGTTGAAATTCAAGTTTTTCTCAACAATATCAAAGACTTATTAGAGACTAGAAACTACAATTAATTAAAAGCTGAAAAATCTATTCTTTATTTGGTGCACTTAATATAAATACACATACATACATACATACATACATACATACATACATACATACATACATACATTTTCTTTTCTTTTTTTTTTTTGTTCTTTCATTGTTACTTGATTTTTTTCTGGATAATTTTGAACCAGTCATTGTTGTATGAATTTGATCTGAAGAGAGGTCTATAAGAGATCCACAAAATATAATATTACCAGTTTGCTTATTGAAGCATCCAAATTATGTTCTTCATTAAAATTCTCTGTTAAAACCTAACATTCAGTTCTCATTGGATTTAATCTCCTGTAGAATTTACTTCATATATATATATATATATATATATATATATATATATATATATACATAATTATTTTTGCCTACGAGAGGCAGAACCGCCATTGGTGCGAAAGGGGTTTCAGTGAGAGATGAAACGGTACAAATGATGTCGAAGAGAGTATCAGAGAGGGATGCGAATCAAGGCGATATAAGATGGCAGTTGACGTTGCAATGAGATTGTAGCTATATGGAAAGCAAAAAAATGGGAGGATATCTACAAACGGGAAGTACGAGGAAAGAAACTGTAAATTATAAGAGGCGGTTGCACATAGTTATTTCGGTGTTAAATTGAAAAGCTCTTGATTCCAATTAAGTATCACACATAAATTGATGTGGTCGAGTATCCAGATTAAAAAAAGCTTGGTAGATATTTGAAAATACTGTTAGAAAAGACAATGAGTAGCCACATGAATCGATGAAAAAGTTCCTGTCAAGTCAGTGTTGAATATATTGCTGATTTCGCTCAGTATTTTGCCGAGAACCTCGAAATGAATAGCAGGGGCAATTGACCAGATATGGCAAAATGTATTCAATGCCCGAATGAATATGTGTGTGTGTGTGTGTGTGTTAAGGCATTCCCGAATTAGAAATATCATTTCTTTCTTTTATGCTTAAAAGTAAATATTAACATTCTACAAATATCTTCATGGCTTCTGCTCCGACGAAATTAGGGCACTGGTTACCCCTCCACAAGAATTTACTCGGCCAACTAGACTGGCAACGAGTTAAAGTTAAATCTACATCATGCATCCGAAACTTCTACTCTACAACTTCTTTCTTGCACTTCTCTACTGTGGAACTCCCTTCTGTTTACTGGCTTTCCTTACGGCTACAAACTCCAGGAATTTAAATGCAAATTCAATTCCAATCTCTTATCCATTTAACTCCAGTCCTTCCCTCGTCTTTTGCACATCACCCTGTGTATCTTCTTTTCATTTCTCATTCTACCCGTAAATATCATCGCAAATGCATATCCATCCTTTTCTTGCTCTTTCTCTGACAACCCATGTAACTGGTTCGTCTCTCTCTTTGCTCTCCTCTTGATTAAACATTTTTTACTTTTTTGTGCCCCCCACCCAGCGCATCAGTGTCGGCACCACCTTGCTTGGGGTGAAAAATAAACAAAAAAATTCCCCATTTTCTCATGTTTCTGCGCGCACGCGCGTACACACACACACACACACATATATATATATATATATAAATATATATGTATATGTGTGTGAGCGAAAAATTAAAAGGACAAAGCTTTATAATAATAAATGCTTTTACACGATATATATATTTGTTTCTTGCCGATTATCTGTTGTCTGAAACGAATAGACATCCACTAATTATAGGGTCAGTAACGATATTTGTCGCGGGTTCAACATCAAAGGGGTTGTCTATTAATGACAACTATTGGCGCTTAGTCAACTCGCTGTCCAGTTGGGTAATAGCCAGTTAATCTCGACTGGGTGAGTCACTTCACTTAATCGAGATCAGGGGAGTAGAAAACGAACAAAGTTATCGTTTAATTTTTCCACAGAGCCGACAGACTCATGCTTGCACAGCGATGAGGTGGCTAGATGAAGAAGTCTTATTAAAACTGAGGCAATTCGGAGAGAAAATTATATTTCAATGAGAATGCTCCTTCATCGATATATAAGAATATTTGGATTTCAATATTACTATGAATACGTGTACATAGACTTATAATCGTTTTGTTTAAATGATAGATTTATTTTTCATGTGCTGTGTTTCTTTAAGACGTCGGTGATCATGGACATCCATTTGGCCCTATCTCTTGCGACTCACAATATTTTTTTCTTGATAACTTTCCCAGACCTCACAAAGTTATCCTTTTGCCTATCAAATATGTCTCGCACTGTTTTCCCCTGTGTCTCTTTCCTTCTATCTATTCTGCGTGTTTTACATTCTACAGGACTTCCTACATTGTTACATAACACTTCCTGGTGTTAGGCACGAGTTTTCATCTCGTTTACATCCTCTTTAACACTTCATTGTTGCTCATGTGTTCAGTCTATTGTATTCTCAGCATTCTTCTGTAGAACTACATTTCTACTGCTTCGAACCTCTCCTTCAACCAAGAGATAATCGTCTAAGATTCCCTGTCATACACAAGAAAAGATATTACATAGCAGTCCGGCATTCTTTTATTTGCTTCCAGTGAGATTATCTTAACTCCCAATACGCTAGTTACATTTTGTAATGCATCCTTGGTCATGCCAATGCGTCTTTCGACGTCAATGTCAAACTTTCCAACCTGTACCAGAAAGCTTCCCAGGTATTTAAATTTCTTGATATTATTTATTTTAGTTTCTCCAAATTGTAATTGTAATTTTGGGGTCTTCTTTTTGCTGATGATCATAATTCAGTTGTCTGATGTGTTTGCGCAGTCATTTCTTCTCGCCTTATTTTCCTACCTCCTGTAAGAGGTCCTGCATTTGCTTTTCTTTTCCTACTATCAGTGACATTTCATCCGCGTATAGACTATGAACATTAAATGAACACTTGAAATGAGATGTAATCTTTTATGTTTATATGGAGAAAACATGGATATGTGAATTTAACTTCGTTTTTTGAATATATATATATATATATATATATATATTAAACCACAGCAGTCTTTCAATATATTCTTAAGGCTAATATTAAAGTGATTCTAGGTAGCTTTCAAACTACAACACTAATTTAATTCTTAACCAAGATTTAAATAGTTTACAATGTTAGACAGATACATATTTAGCTACATTTTGAAAAAAAAATGAATTTCGGTTCAGAAGAATAACATTGTATCAAAAGAACGAAATCGGGGAATAACTATATAAGTGTGTGAGTGATTAGCGATTCTAATAATAAAACTTTTTCCGTTTAATATTTTTATATGAAGTTTTTAACATTTAAATTCAGGTTTTATCTTTTATCCTTTTTGTAAATCAAACTTAGCTTATCATTTATCATTTTATCAGAATTATTTATCAGAATTACTAATAAATAATCAATTTTTTATTATTCTTTAATCAATGTTTTATTGTTTTTTAATCAATTGTATATATTTGATATATGGTTATATATGAAAATTAATATCTTTATTATTATATCAAATCTGAACAGGAAGGGAACAAGTTATTAAACCTGGAAAAGTAAAGATCAAGATATTGTCATGAAGTAAAAAAAAGAAATGTCTTACTTACAATATTACAGCCAAAAACAAAAATTTAAATCCAATATTTCATGAAATATTTTTTAAATTTTTTACTTCATTACAATATCGTGTTTTTACTTCATCAGTTTAAGTATAGTTTTAAGAATATTACTTTCATTTGCGCTTTTTTCATGTCTTACATATATATATATATATATATATATATATGTGTATATATATATGTATATTTGTGTGTATACATATATATATGTATATGTGTGTGTGTATATATATATATGTGTATATATATATATATATATATATATATATATATATATATATGTGAACTACCGGCTATAATTATTAGTCCATCCTAGTTTTACAACAAATTATGTATTTCATACTGTTTTTAGCATTTATTGCCAAGTGGATAATTCTAAATGAAAATAGAATGGTTCTTTTGTTATTATTACTTTGCAAAATTTTACAAAGCAGCCAGAAAATCTTTGCTTTGGCTAAACAATAAGAAGATGAGACTTCATGGGGAAGAGATAAAAAAAACTGTACATAAGAACAGTTTATTTGATGCACATGTTATTGTTCAGTATTAAAAAAGGAACCATTCCATTTTTATTTATAATTATCTATTGGACAAGAAATATTAAAAACATGCGCAACTTGACCCACACAAAGCGAGCGGCGGTGACGGAATCCCAGTCATAGTACTGAAGAAGTGTGCTCCAGAACTCTCCTCTGCCCTCTCTAAACTCTATAACCTCTGCCTATCTGCTTCCTGGTTTCCTGCCTGTTGGAAGTCCTCCTGCGTAGTACCTATATTTAAGAATTCTGGCGAACCCTCAGACCCCGCCAATTACCGTCCTATTAGTCTCCTTCCAATCTTTGGCAAAGTTTTCGAAGCCATTATCAACGCCGAGGTGATTCAGCACCTTATGACCAACGGGCTTCTCTCTGACAAACAGTATGGGTTTCGCTTCACCAGATCTACTGCTGATATGCTAACGACCATTACCGAGTACATATACCAGGCACTCGACAAGAATGGTGAAGCCCGAACCGTTGCCTTGGATATCTCCAAAGCATTCGACGGGGTCTGGCATGCTGGCCTCTTGTGCAAACTGCGGAGCTATGGGATAACTGGACATCTGTTTGACCTCATCCAGTCCTTCCTCTCTAACCGCACATTAAAGGTGGTATTAAATGGGCATGCCTCCCAAAACTACCAGACGAACGCGGGCGTCCCTCAAGGTTCTATCCTAGGTCCCACGCTATTTCTGATCTACATTAATGATCTCCCCGACACCATTAGATCCAAAGTTGGCATGTATGCCGACGACACAACAATCTACTCCCGCATCGATCAGAAACCAGGTCTGGACGACAAAGTGAACCTCGCTGCCGCACTTGAAAGGGACCTCCAATCTGTAGTGACATGGGGTAGGAAATGGTTGGTAAATTTCAATGCCTCCTAAACAAAGCAGTTATCAACTAACCACCATAGACAATCGCATCTACCTCCCATTAGCATGGGACAGGCTAGCCTACCAGAGAGTAAAATACTACGCCTCCTTGGCCTTACACTCTCGGCGGACCTCAAATGGAATGACTATATTGAATCCATTGCCAAATCTGCTGCTATGAAAGTCGGCTCCCTGTGCAGGGCCCGGAAATTTTTCCCACCTGAAATTATTCTGCACATATACAAATCTACCATCCGCCCGTGTATTGAATATTGCTGCCATATCTGGTCGGGTGCCCCTGCTGCTCTCCTTGGGCTTCTTGACAAAATACAAAGAAGGATCTGTAACGTGGTTGATACTGACTTGGCAGACCGGCTGCAGCCGCTCTCACACCGGCGTGATGTAGCTTCCCTGTGCCTCTTCTACAAGTACTTTCATGGCTTCTGCTCCGATGAGCTTAGATCACTGGTGCCGCCTAAGCACGATTTTACACGAGATACTAGATTAGCAACTAGGTCCCACCCTTTTACAGTTAAACAAATAAGATGTAACCGTAAATTCTACTCCAACAGCTTCTTTTCTCGCGCTTCCCGCCTGTGGAACTCCCTTCCACAAGTCTGCTTTCCCGACAGTTACAATCTCCAGGTGTTTAAATGTAGGGTCAATAGACACCTCCTATCAAACTAACTCCCAACTATTCTCACAACACTCTCATCTACCCAACCCTCATTCTCGGTATCCTCACCCGCCTATCACCCACCCTCTGTTATTTCCTATATTTAATCAGCCTTTCTCCACTCTACGTAGCCCCCTGCACAGTAGTGGCAGTGACATGCCTTGCTCGGGGTGAAACGCTTATAAAAAAAAAAGTATGAAATACAATATTTCTTTTTTTTAAAAAACTGGGGTGGCTTAATAATTATGGCCAGTATTGTATATATATATGTTTATATTATTTTCAGAGAGAAGGTTTCTTTAATAGTATGAAATAAGTAAAAATCACGAGTAAAAACTACTCTTGGCTGAAACCTTTCGTCTACTGATGGACTATCAGTGCAAATATAAATGTATGAATAAATATTTTGCATGTGTTTATATACAAAAATCATTTATGAGCTTGGTTTATCAAGACTTTTATATTTGAGCACCTTCATGTGTATTCCTCAGTTGGTTAAAATACATATCCTTATATGTATTGCGAGTGCACTGATCTAAGCGATCCCTATGATAAACGTAAGACCAGGCTCATACATTATATCGCTGATCGTAGCAAAAGCAATAGCAGTAGAATGCATGCATGCTATAACGTGAGTAACGGGGATCTGCTCGCAGTGGGCTAGTTTCGAGGACAACACATAAACATGTAATATGTTTTTCGTGCTGACTTGAATCTGATTTTTTACCTACCTATCGGTGGCGAAATTTATATATATATTTCTATTTTATATTAGTGTTCAACTTGTTCAAAACCGTTGGCCCACATGAGGTAAAGGGTTAAAGATTAAGACGCGCATCTTAAGCGCTTATATGTGGAATATAACGGTCAATACTAGATTGGTCAGGTTATGATTTTCGTGATCGGTGAAGTAAACACCTACGAATTAGTACCAAAAGTCGAAATAATATAATTTGAAATTACATCGCACCGAAATAATACGTAGAAATCAAGTTTGATACACTACAGTGTCCGTTGAATTATGAATCCTATCTGTAAGGTTGGAACTAGTGGAACTAATGAGTTTTTCCTATGAACAGTCCATGTACATATTGATAGAACTGCGAGAGAATTGAAATGTCTCGTCAATGAAAAAAGTTCATATATCAAACCACACTCATGATTTAAACGAATAAAAAATATTTGGTAGAATTATAAATGCTAATATTATATTTTAAAATTCCGTTTTCCGGAAAGACATATGTTTGAATTCATTGACCAAAAACTTAGAGTCTATAAAATATTTTTTCTTAAGTCGATTTTTCAGAAAATTAGTCATCTCTGATGTTTTTCAATTTTATAGGACATTATATTTGTGATGGAACCTTTCTTCCAAACTTTTTGCTTAATGTCTTAATTATCTCATTATTCTTTACTGTTTACATGTTTAATCTACGCGAGAATTTCTTCCTGCCTAATGCCAAGTAATGTAGATTTTGTTAATGAAACTCATTATTTTATCGTCTAGGGTCTGGAAACGGGTTGTCTTTTTAAAACCTGAATATTTTCTAAACGCAACCCCCCGAAACACTGAAATATATAAATTAAAAAAGAAGTGAACTGGAATTAATAAAACCTTGCACTGAGAACGCTATTTCAGTGCAAGTTTTTAATAATTCTAGTAAATTTTATGGCGATTCCAGTAACACATTAGGAAAATATTTTCAATAAAAATATCAAAGAATAAGCAAAGAAGTAATTATCGATTAAGAATATAAGCTGACTTGTCTTCCTTAATAACTTTTAAAAAAATATTAATCAAGATAAAATATATTAAACAAAACAGTTACGAATATCTGTAGGACACTTTTTTTTATATCATCGATGTGCTTCCATAATATTGTAAGTTTTATATCATAATCGTTCTTCCATAATACGGAAAGTTTATGATATCGTGTCTACGATTTTTTTCCTCTTAAAATTGTCAAAATTATCCGCCTTGGAATGACTTATTTTTAGTTGAAATTGCCTGTCATTATTGTCCGTTATGTTCAGTGAAGTATTTAAATTTTATCTAAATTCTTGTGGTTCTATTATAAATTGGTATTTCTTCCATAAGAAAAATTTTGAGAGTACCTACAAAATAAATAACTTATACACACCCACACACATACATACATACATACTTACATAATACCTATATATATATATATATATATATATATATATATATTGGTGTATCTGTGTTTGTTCACTATTTCCCATATAATTGTAATAATATCTGATTCATACGTACATAGGTTTATATATAAAAATTGCTATGTAAATAAGTTTAAATTTCGGAGAACAATTTGTGTAGACATGAGTTATATATATATATATATATATATATATATATATATATATATATATATATATATGTGTGTGTGTGTAAGTGTGTGTGTGTCTGTGTGAGCGTCTATGAGTGTGTTAATGTGTGAAGTCACTTAAAGGTCACGTCATTTACAATGTTGAAACTGAAATTTTACAAAATTTTGTTGTACACATTTCAATTTACGATCACCTATGGATAAATGTAATTCATATAATGTTGATTACTTGCCTTGTATTACACTGTATTATTCTTATTAGTCTTCTTCTTCTTCTTCTACTACTACTACTACTACTACTACTACTTCTTTTATGTGCCGTGTCCTTTCAGGCTGTAGGCGATCATGTCCTTCCACATATCCCTGTCCCTTGTCGCTTTTCATACCCATTCTTTTATTATTTTACTCAATCCCCGCTATACCATCCCTATGCTCACGTTCATCAAGGATGTAATTCGCCGTTGCTTTCCCTTGCCTCATTTCCTCTTTATCGGTCATTTGAGTAGCAGGTTCTCCAATCCGTCTTTCATCATATCATATTCCTAAATTGTAATCTGCCTTCATCTGATGTTATGTATCAGTTTCCTTCTCATGTACATCCTGTCTAAAACTTAAGGTCTTATGTCCACGATATCCTCATGAACCTTCTGTGGAAGTTTATTTCATATGCTTAAGCTCATTCCTTCTTCTTTGATGAGATTGGCCATCATTCCCTGCAACATTGAAGGGTAGCCATCCTATAACAAACTAGTACTCTCTTTGTTTATAGCAATTTTTTCTATCTCTTAATACTCTACTCACCTTCTGGAATGCTTCTTTAGCCATATCAATACGCTTTCGAAATTAAGTGTCGCACTTCCGTTTACAATCACACCGTCCTAAAGGACGTTAAATTGTCATAGTTTTATAAAATATTTTTATGTAACCTATTAAAATTGTCTAATGGTAATATTACTTTGTTTATTTGATATATGCTTGCCATTGCAAAATGCACTAAACATTTTAATTTGACAGGATAACCAACGAGACAATGCGATGGTTGTCGTCCAAAGTAAATATTTAATATTTGCTGACAGTTATATTAAATGATATCAGACAGCAATACAAGAGAGCTAGTCAAAATTAAATAGTGTATATTCCTACATAGAATCGTATATTGTTGTCTGAAAAGTAGAAAATCCTGGAAAATTTATGTTTACCCGTTTTAAAAGATATTACGTAAAGGAAATTATTGCCTGAAACAAAAGGGAACAACAGAATTAGAAACAAACATTAGCAAAAAGATTCTAAAAACGCAATGCTTGAGAAGCACTCTAGCAACAGACGAATGTCTTCTTTTTTTATTGTTGTATTACGTTCTCCTGTCGTATATGAAACTGTTGTGTTGATGAAGTTAGTAGGAAAGGAAGACACGAACACGGGACTTGAAACAACACGATATATTGAAATACAAGAATACAGGAAGAGTAATTCTGAGAGGAAACCTCCTCTCAGCTGCAACAAATAATCTATATATCTCTATTCTCAGGCGTCTGTCCAGCGTCTGCGCAGACACAGCCTAGCTGGTA
Organism: Ascarosepion bandense; assembly: GCA_037127315.1. NCBI lineage: Eukaryota > Metazoa > Mollusca > Cephalopoda > Sepiida > Sepiidae > Ascarosepion > Ascarosepion bandense. The sequence goes on from JBBBDQ010000178.1 coordinate 2,681,830, forward strand.
TATGTTAAGAACGCAAGAGTCCATTATAGAGGGGTTCTACACAAACAGAAAGATAACGGACCCTTAGATATTTTACAATGCATCCTCGTCTGAGTAAACTTCTTCTTTAGTGTACCGTATCCCTTTAAGACGAAGGCGATCATGGCCCTCCACATTTCCCTATCCCTTGTAGCTCTTATCACCCTTTCACTTGTTACCCCTCCCAAACTCTACTCAGCCATCTATTTGCTTAAGCCCATAATGTATGTCATGCGCTGTTTATCCATTGCTTCTCTTTAACTCTACCCGCCCTTTGAGTATCAGATTCTCCAAACCTTTCTCCATCATTGCTCGTTACAGACACCTCACCTGTCTCTTCCTGATGTTAAATGTTTCCTTTTAGTTTCCGTTCTCTCGAAAGATTCGTTGTTGCTCAAATGTTCGTTCCTTGGCATTCTCAGCATCTTTCTGTAGAACCACATTTCTGTTACTTTGAGGATTTTCTTCATCTTTCATAAAATTATTCAGCATTCGCTGACAAATAAAAGGACAGACATTACATGATAGTAATCTTTTCTTTATTTCCATCTAAATTATCTTGTCTCTCAATAATCAATAAGTTTGGAATGCGTCCTTTGCCATGAAATAGGTCTTCGATTTCAATGTCATCCTTTCTCTACTAGGACAAATGCCACGTATTTAAATTTTTGCAATTGCAATCGAAGGTACTCTGATAAAAATATAATGGACTTTCGAAAGTTTACCAATTTGAATTCTAATATGACAACAACTTAGTAGGTACTTGGATAAAACATAAACTTTGAACATTTGGTAGTGTTTATCAAAAGGCGTTTAAAATAATTTTCCTGTTTAAATATACATTCTTCTTAGAAATCATCTTTTGAGATTCTTGTCTTTAGAAACACAAGGGAACCATCTGTTCCTTCCAAATGCTTCAATGAAATTTTATACTAAAAATAAGAACCAAAGAGTTGTCTTCTCTGGGGCATTTTATCACCTTTTATAAGATGAAATTTCGTATAGTTTTCCTATATATATATATATATATATATATATATATATATATATGTGTGTGTGTGTGTGTGTGTGTGTGTGTGTGTGTGTGTGTGTGTGTGTGTGAGCTAAGTCAAATAAAACAAACCTATGAATATTTTTTTTTCGAAATGTATTGTCATTACTGTAAGAAAATATTGCGAAAATATGTCACTATAAACGTGTGTGCGTATGAGCTTATATAACAATATAAATTATACTAAACTAAATTATATCTATTAATTTGATGCAACACGTTCCCTATTTTGTAATGATGCATTGATACACATAAAACTATGGCTGGGTGTTTGCATCCGAATAAGAACGTCTTTCATGAACATCTTGTGTCAGACACGGAAAAGAACCTACGAGACCTCCTACAGAAGATAGATAATAAGAGTGACAAATAAAGACTACAAATAAACTGCAAGAAAACCGAATGCATGGTCATCAGCCAAAATAGCAGCCCAACATGAAAAAATACAGCTGGGTAATACTAAAATCAAGCAAGTACAAAAATTTAAATAGCTGGTAAGGGTTCTAACAAAAGACGGAATGTGTGACAGAGAGATCCGAAAGCGAAATGGCATGAAGGACGCATTCCAGAAGCTGAGTAAATTATAAGGAGACAGGAAAATTTCTCTAGAAAGAAAGAAGAGAGTAATGGATTTTTATGTGATGTCAGTTCTTCAAATTGGCAGTGAATGCTGGACAATGTCATCAAAGATGAAGGAAAATACTTAAAGCAACTGAAATGTGGTTCTACAGAAGGATGCTGCAAATAACATAGATTGAGCATGTGAGCAATGATGAAGTTTTTGAAAGGATGGAAACGAAAATGAAATTAATACTGAGCATCAAGAAGAAACAGCTAAAGTTGTTGGGACACGCATTGAGGAAGGCGGGCTTGGAGAACATGATACTAGCGGGCCAAATAGAAAGAAAAAAGAGACAGGGGAAAACATATTTGAAGAGCCTGAGCAGGTGGATGGCAGAATGGAGTTTGAGTGGTGCAACAGTAGGAAGCATGCTAAGAGCCACCAAGTATAAAGAGGCGTGGAGAGCCATGATCGCCTACATACTTAAAGGGCAGGACACATTTAAGTAGATCAATGATGTATGAATGTATGGTGTATTGTTCAATTTTGCTTAGTTGTTATTAGTGAGAGTTTCTTGTGGAGAACGTATAATCTGGCGTTTGAATAATGTTCCGCAAACTATAAACCTCTGTCAATATGACTTTGACATTATGAACAAATATTAGAAGAGGTACAAACAGTTCGACCTACCTAATTCAGACGTATCAGTCTTGTCCCAACATGTGTTACGACTTCCACGACATTCAATGGCAAGCTACACTATGGGTTCAACTCTCTATACCAGTATTATCAACTACCATACTCATGTGCATTGAACACTTTGCAATATCTGAACGGATGCACTTGCTAGTCATCTAAGTTTTCTCAACAAAATCCAAAGTAGGATCTGCAATACGGATTTGGAAGTTCGACTTAAGTCACTTCCAAAGATAGCCCAGTAGATATAGAAGTTTCTTAGTTCAAGTGACTTGACCCAAATAGTTGTGAGTTCAATACGAGGCTGCAGCAATGGTGGACAAATAATTTAGTGAGTTAAGTGAAAGGGAGATAATTATATTATACCATAAGTGGCATCGCATACGGAATGAGAATGATATACCCAGGTGATAGTAATAAAGGGTTTGGTGCGATATTCCTAGCACCTGAAGAAGGCTGGAGTGCACAACGGCGAAACATCTTAAACATGGTTGTAAAAATACAGACAATAGTCTGAATAATTTACATAGTGATTTTTCCCTTTTTCTTTTTAATATCAAGTCATGTATCATAATGTTGAATAATGTTTTGTTTTCGAATATTTTGTCACATACATTTATATATATAATTTATTGGTATACTACAGAACCTGACCACTATATTGTCATTTACTTTTTTCTTTATTTTACAAATAAATTGCAAGTTGAATTTGTTGCTTTACCCGATAGGTTATTCATAATCCACGATGTGCAATATTGCTACGGTTTACCTGATTCCATCATAACTCAGTTTAATTAAAACGTGTCTAAATGGGAACAGTAGGTAGAAAAGCTTGGCATATTTGTTATATTGTTAAAATAATATAATTTATTATTGTTATATCGTTAAAATAGTATAATTTATTATTGTTAGATTGTCACAATAATATAATTTATTATTGTTATATTGTTACAATAGTATAATTTATTATTGCTATATTGTTACAATAGTATAATTTATTATTGTTATATTGTTACAATAGTATAATTTATTATTGTTATATTGTTACAATAATATAATTTATTATTGTTATATTGTTACAATAATATAATTTATTATTGTTATATTGTTACAATAATATAATTTATTATTGTTATATTGTTAAAATAATATAATTTATTATTGTTATATTATTACAATAATATAATTTATTATTGTTATATTGTTACAATAGTATAATTTATTATTGTTATATTATTACAATAATATAAATTATTATTGTTATATTGTTACAATAGTATAATTTATTATTGCTATATTGATACAATAATATAATTTATTATTGTTATATTGTTACAATAATATAATTTATTATTGTTATATTATTACAACAATATAATTTATTATTGTTATATTGTTACAATAGTATAATTTATTATTGTTATATTATTACAATAATATAATTTATTATTGTTATATTGTTACAATAATATAATTTATTATTGTTATATTGTTACAATAGTATAATTTATTATTGTTATATTGTTACAATAATATAATTTATTATTGTTATATTGTTACAATAGTATAATTTATTATTGCTATATTGTTACAATAATATAATTTATTATTGTTATATTGTTACAATATTATAATTTTTTTTGTTATATTATTACAATAATATAATTTATTATTGCTATATTGTTACAATAATATAATTTATTATTGTTACAATAATATAATTTATTATTGTTATATTGTTACAATAATATAATTTATTGTTGTTATATTGTTAAAATAATATAATTTATTATTGTTATATTATTACAATAATATAATTTATTATTGTTATATTGTTACATTAGTATAATTTATTATTGTTATATTGTTACAATAGTATAATTTATTATTGTACAAATGAAACTTATTTATCAATGTAACAAATGTATTATTAAATACAATTGTATATGCAAACTCAAAATAAATATAATCCTTTACTGTCCACCTACATTTGAACTAACCTGTATATTTCTGTTGAATTTTCCTTGGCATGTCTGTCGATCTAAGTCATGAGTCCTTAAAAATTTTAATCTGGATTTAGTGAATGACTATATATTGCTTCAACAGCGTAATTTTGCAATTCTCTTCAGAGGAGAATGATTTCTACAGATCTACAAAAGAAAATCACTGGATACTCAGGCGGCTGAAAGAAATCGACGCAATGTCAGGTCAATGTATTTTCTCAACAGCTAGACCAACTACCATGCTCCTGTGTATTGAACATTTTGCAATATCTGGACTGATGCTCTTGCTAGTCATCTCAGTTTTCTCAACAAAATCCAAATTTGGAAGTTCGACTTTAATCACTACCACCATACATCCATACATCATTGATCTACTTAAATGTGTCCTGCCCTTTCAGTATGTAGTCGATCATGGCTCTCCACGCCTCCTTATATTTGGTGGCTCTTAGCATGCTTTCGACTGTTACTACACTCAAACTCCATTCTGCCATCCACCTGATCAGGCCCTTCAAATATTTTATCTACTCTTTTTCCCTCATTCTTTTTTTTCTGAATTTTGGAAATAGATACCGAATAAATGTCAATAATTAATATAAAATGCTAAAACATTTGACAAATATAACATTTTCAAATCGATCATGATTTTCAAAGAAAAGTGAAATTGTTATTTCTTCAAAATTATTGCACAACAAATGGCTGGGCAATCATCAGAATGAAATTGCAATTATAGGATATTTAGGAAATAGGCTGATGGCGTTTAAATTCAAATGCTTTCAACTGAAGCAAAATGCTCAAAAACAACAATAATGAAAACGATAGATGGAATGGATACAGTTATAAATGATGACACCACTCCGGCTAAAACCAAACAGGACAGGATTGTAAAATATTATGTATCATTTACATGCAAATGACTTCTTAAATGAATGAATTCACTAAATCTATGAGTCAGTTTCTAAAACCTGCAACAATATATCAATGTTTTTAAACTCTTGAAAATTTAAAATATTTCTGGATTTAAATAACATGCAAACAAGTGATAAGACGTAGAAATCAAATTAATTAATATTTAATAAATTCATACAGGAAGGATCACCATATTAAGTGATGAGACTTAGAAAGCTACTTAATTAATAATTAATAAATTCATACAGAAAGGATCACCATATTATGTTGAAATCAGCTTTAAATTTCTAAGATGTAAGTCCAGTATTTTCAATGGAACAATAGGTTATCTTATAAATATATTATGACTTGAGATTTTGTGACATGAGAATTGTGAGTTTGATCCCTTAAACTGAGTAGAAACTGCAAGTTATACCTGAACATTACTAATTAAAAAACAGATGATACGTCCTGAAATAATTACTACGAAAGAAGAACTCTCTATCCGTGTAGATTAAAGTAGAATTTATTTAGAAATTTTCGGAATATTAAGTGAATGTACAATAAACGGAATCTTGTGATAATAAGAAGAGATGCAGACAACAGTCCGAATGCAAAAAAAATATTGCTTTTCAGAATTACCGTCAGTCAGTTTTTACAGGTGAACATATCAATGGCATCGAGTCAAGTGATTTAATGTCACTCTTCATACATCGATTATTTGACAGATTTAACATTTTCCAATCAGTTATGATTTTCAAGGAAAAGTAAAATTTTCATTTTATCGGAAATATTTCACAACAAACGACTGGGAAATCATTTGGGAAGAAATTACAATAATATATTTTGGAAAGAAAACGATGGCGTTTCAATTTAAATGACTTTAACTTAAGCAAGGAAATAAACCCACAAAGGTTTACTGTGTGCCAAGGATTTACAGAAAAATCACTAGCAAAAACAATGAAAGAACTGAAAGATTAAGACAACGATTGACATTAATTTTAGTATGATGATTTTGAGGACCCTAGATGACACACCAGGATTTATTATTGGAGGCTACAACCTGAACAACATAAGATACGCGGACGATACAGTACTGATTGCGGACACGGAAAGGAAACTGCAAGATCTCATACAGAAAGTAGCAGTGGAGAGTGACAAGAAGGGACTACAAATAAACTTTAAGAAAACTGAGTGCATGGTCATCAGCAAAAGATACAACCCAAAATGCCAAATACAGGTGGGAGATAACAGAATCAAACAAGTCCAAGAATTTAAGTACCCAGGAAGTGTTCTAACAGGAGATGGAAAGTGCGACACGGAGATCCGAAGGCGAATTGGCATGGCAAAGGACGCGTTCCAGAAGATGAGCAAAATACTAACACACAGGAAGATCTCAATAGAAACGAAGAAAAGAGTGCTAGACTGCTACGTGATGTCAGTTCTTCAGTACGGCTGTGAATGCTGGACAATATCATCGAAAATGAGGAAAAAACTGGAAGCGGCCGAAATGTGGTTCTACAGAAGGATGCTACGGATATCGTGGACTGAGCATACAAGCAACGACGAAGTGTTAGAAAGAATGGCAACAAAAAGGAAATTGATGCTGAGCATCAGGAAGAGACAACTGAAGTTCCTGGGACATGCAATGAGGAAGGAGAGCCTGGAGAACCTGATACTGACTGGTCAGATAGAAGGAAGGAGAGACAGAGGAAGGCAGCGGATAACACATCTGCAGAGTCTGATCAGGTGGATGACGGAACGGGGGTTGCCAGGAGCAACAGGAGCAAACATACTAAGAGCCACAAGGGATAGGGAGACGTGGAGATCCATGATCGCCTACGTCCTGAAGGGACAGGGCACATAGAAGAAGAAGAAGATCAAAGTTACCAGTACATCAGTAAGTTCAACACCAGGCTGCAGCAATGGCGAACAAACAATTCAAAGAGTTTAGTAAAAGAGAGAGAATTATATGATACCAGAATTGGTTTCTCACACGAAATGAGAAAGATATACCACAGTGTTAGTAATAAAGGGTTTTGTTCCATATTCCTATATCACTGGAAGAGTATTTTACAACCGAAATGTCAGGAAAAATAAAAGCTTATACTTGCATTTAACTATTTTAACTCTAATACTAGGTAACAATTTCAGACCGTATTTAATATACTTCAACATGAAAGTGGAAAGTGGTTTACGAAAGAATTTAGCTTATGACTACATAACGTTGAGCAACATTTCCCGTTCTATCAATGAATGTAAGCAATGTTAAACCTCCTCAGTATTTTGATGGGTGACCACTTGTGAATACCAGATTCAGTAATCTTGAATGGGCGAGTGGTGTAATGGTTAATGGCACGATATTATTAACAGTAAAGCTGATTGTGAATTTTAGTTATTTTTATTGTATCATTTACATGCAAATAACTTTTTGAATGAATGAATTCACTAAATCTGTGTCAATTTCTAAAACCTGCAACACTATATCAATATTTTTTAAACTCTTGAAAGCTTAAAATATTTCTGGCTTTAAATAACATGCAAACAAGTGATAAGACGTAGAAATCAAATTAATTAATATTTAATAAATTCATACAGGAAGGATCACCGTATAATGTTGAAAAATATTATGTTGAAATATTGAGACAAAGAGAAAATTTACTTTCAGTGAGTTAAGTGCCATACGTGATACACGCTTGGACGATCATGTCTCGAAAGAGACATGACTGACTGGGCAGAAGATTATCCCGCAGTAGGTTGCCATTGTTTTCTGCGGTAGACTGGTTGCCGACCAAGGCTATAGAACACAATCTGTCCTGTTATTTAACCCATAACAGGAAGTAATAAACGGATTAATACCTTTCCCAAGGGTATTTGCGCGTAAGTGAATGCAAGGAATTCAACTGGAATTCGAACTCGGCTCTCCGATTTCTCATTCCGAGCCGATATCCACTGCGCCACAACGCACATTTACATTACTTTGTTGGAAAAGCGACGGATATCGAACTGCCATATCAGGACTGATATCACTGAGGATAACTCCCAGGTTATATCTTAGAATTAAAATTTCTATTCATAGAAATTGTATCTGAATTTCTATTCATCTGGTCAGATTTCTACTAATAGAATAAAATTTGAATTTCCATTCCTCTTGTCAGGTTTCTTTTCATAGAACTGAATCTGAATTCCTATTCATCCTGGAATGGAATCTAAATTTTTATTCATCTTGTTTGAGTTTTATTTTCTATAATGGAATATCTAGCCATCGTGTCGAAATTTCACAGAAATAAAATCTAACATTCTAATCATCTTGTCAGATTTGTATTCATAGAATAGAATCCGTATTTCTGCTCATATCGTCGGATTTCTTTTTATAGAATGGAATCTGAATTTTTTTATTCATCTTTTCAGATTTGTATGCATAGAAAAGAATTTGAATTTTTATTCATCTTGTTTGATTTATATTCATAGAATGGAATCTGAATTGCTTATCTATATCAGAATTTTTATTTATCTTGTCGGATTTTTATTCATAGAATAGTATCTGAACTTCTATTAATTCTGGCGGATTTCTATTTATAGAATGTGATCTGAATTTATATCCATCTTGGCGGATTTCTATTCATAAAAATAGAATCTGAATTTCTATTCATCTTGTCGGATTTCTATTTAGAGAATGGGATTTAAATTTTATTCATCTCGTCTAATTTCGTCCATATATTCAACTCTTATTCAGGAATCTCTAACTACATAGCAGAAGCACTCGATCGAATGTGGCAGCCATATCTGTGGCAGACATATAATTGTGTAAGAATAGATTTAGGAAAGATTAATTGACAAGACCGACACTGAACCAACTTTTTATCAGTAGGCCTAATAATTAATTGATTAAATATAATATTTCACTTTCATGTAAACGCTAGAAATTTGTTTTTACATCAATCTCTAACGTCGACATGTTTGGGTATTTCTCGGAGAGAATATCCCATTGTAATGATTAAGAATATACAGTTATTATATTTTAAAGAAATTGTTTTCAGTATGATTAATACATCTCTAGACCTTAATATTTTGCAAATATATCGCTGGAAACATATCTATAAGCCTCATTGCCGACATTTTAGCTTCCGTTTGCAATTGTTTAATAGGATAGAAATTATTTATTAGATTAAGGGTCAACTGCAATTAGGAATTAATTTCAAACTACATCGCGTGTTAACCAAATTCTTAATTTCAACCAGGAGTGGCCGAAAGATTAAAGGTAATTACTACGTTATTAATAAGATCTCCAAGATAAAAGGATTTCAGGTGCTCTGAAGTCTTAACCGTGTTGATCATAAATCTGTGATGTCATCAAACTTAAACTTTGTATTCTGGGTTTTCGCCCGCCATGACATCGGATCAGCCCGGATTATTGATAATAATAATAATAATAATAATAATAATAATAATAATAATAATACACACACACACACACACACACACACACATATATATATGTATATATATATTAATGCAGGTTTCATTGAATAATATAGACAAGTTTTGTCTATTAATTTTATGTAGGATCCGTTCATACCGTCTGATATACTTGATGGTGATATCGTTGAATGAAAACAAAAAATCACAGTAATTGTTGATTTTTTTATCGGGTCTAAGCTTTCGGCTCACATAAGCCATTATCAAAGAGTCTATTTTATGTTTTTTAGTTCACTGTGGAAGATCTGATTTGTAGATGAATTGACTTATATATATATATATATATATATATATATATATGGAATTACACGAAATTTAAGAAATTAGCATTAACCGACATATTTGAATTTTTATTTCTTTAACATTATAAGTTATAATGAATACTCGTCTTCGAGTGGAAAGACTTTATATATATATATATATATATATATATATATATATACAGTACATTATAATTTCCACTGGGTTTAATCGTTTGAGAAATCGTTTAAAATATATTTTTTCCTGGCGGAACCAAACCTGCATACTCCCAACAAGGGAGAGATAGCATCTTACGATCAGGCGTGTTTTTACCAACCGACCCAAGAAAGATTTCATTGTAGACAAGATTCAATTCAAAATATGTAGTCATTCTCTACATTTATTCTATTAAATGATAAAAATATCTGATGTGATTTTATCGAACGTCAATAAACTCAAACAAAGTCGACATGAAGGAATTATACGAAAATTTACAAAACTTGCATCAGCCGATATATGTGAATTTCACATTTTGTTAATATTATTGTATTTTCATCTTCTGTCGGAAGATAAATATTTCCCAAACAATTTCTAAATCGATTAAGTCCAGTGGCAATTATATTCTATTGTTTTAATATATATATATATATATATATATATATATATATATATATATATATAGGAAAAACTACTAAGAATTTGTAATTTTGAAAATGAATTTTTTGACAGTATTTATTTATTTCTATTATTATATATATAATAATAGAAATAAATAAATAGTCAAAAATGTACATATAATAAGAGAAATAAATAAATACTGTCAAAAAATACATTTTTAAAATTACAACGTTTTAGTAATTTTTCCGATTAAGACAGTATACGTGGATGATCATTATGTTATATATATATATATATATATATATATATATATGCAAATTTTTATTTGTTTAACATTAATCATTTTTGTTCGGATATTTGTATGCGAGTGGAAAGACTGTTCATACATATATATATATATATATATATATATATTAACCAACTTCTTATTTTCAAGCAGGAGAGGCCGACAAAATACAAATGCGATATCTCTATGTAATATTAAATATCTTGAATATATCATCGATAAAGAGGTCTTTAAGACCAAACCAGAACGGTCTACAGCGATCATGGACATGCCAGCGCCCTAAAATTTCTCTACCTTGCATTTTTTTTTAGTATAGCCTAATCGTTATCAGGCGTTTATATCGAGTATGCACAACTTAAGCGTTCCATTAAACAAAACATCGAAAATAAAAGAATAACGGTGAGTGAACACTTCAGTGCCAAGAAGCATTTGAAAAAATAAAATCATAACGTCGGACTTCTTTATCACCCACTATTACCCAGACATGGGCATTATAATTGCCAACGACCCCAGCTCGCATCGCATTGGAGCATGTATCATGCACAAGTTTATAAATGAAATTCACAAGAAGCTTATGCGTCGAGCACATTTCTTCCTGCACAATTTGAGAAGGAGTCGTTATAGATTATTTTCTTAGAAACTAAGTTTCACCGATACATTCACGGTAGACATTTTACTTTGCAGACGGACGATACATTTTTACTTACAATCTTTGTTAACTAAAAAAGTCTGCATCAGCATACAGCATATAGGATGTGAAGATGTGGAACAATTCTTTTAAATTATAACTTCAAAATGAAGTTCCTATAGTCTAAAAGCCTTTGTCATACCGACGGACTGTCCAGATTAATATTAGAACACAAAGAACCTTTTGAAGATTCTGTATTGCTTCTCTTCGAAAAGAAGGAGAATGTCAAACTACATTGGGCAAAAAAGTGAGAAGCCTCTTTGTAACTCTCTGCCAGATAAAACAAGAAGCTCTATACGATGAGTTTATCAGGCAAAAAAAGAAAAATTCTTGAAAAGGACAAATTCTATAAATAATTTCATGGCTTCTGCTCTATAAATACTTTCATGGCTTCTGCTCTATAAATACTTTCATGGCCTCTGCTCAGACGAACTAAAGTCACTGATGCCTCCTCAACAGGTGTTTACTCGTGCAACCAGACTGGCAACTGGGTCCCACCCATTCAAAGTCAGGTTAGCCAAATACAGACGACAATTCTACTCCTGCAGCTTCTTCTCTCACACTTCCCGCCTGTGGAACTCGCTCCCGTCTTCTTGCTTTCCTGACTGCTACAACCTCCAGAAATTTAAATGCAAAGTTAATACTCATCTACTAACCACTGAACTCTAGCTCTCTCCCCATCCCTGTATAACCTTCCCTTTCTCTCCACCTATGTATCTGCCATCGCACCTGCATTCTCAGCTTTCTATTGTTCCTTTCTAACTAGTTTGTACTTCTCACACTTTTCTAATTAATCTTTTTACATTTATGTAGCCCCCTGCACATCAGTAGCGTTTGCGCCTTGCTCGGGGTGAAATGATTAAAAAAAAAACAAAAAAAAACAGATTTCGGATATTGTTCCTTTATAGGACGAATTAGTGCTATATTGTTAGCGAGTCTTCAGTTACACGACATTAAGAAAAGGAATTCCGAAGGACTTCAATACGGGTCATTCAAGGACTGCAAGAATAAAAAGCCTTTTGCACATTTTTATATACTAGCTAAGGATATCGAAAATATGGTAAAATCCTGTAAAGTCTGCGCCTTAGCATCGAAGTCGCCTCTAATCAATTATAGTCAGTCAGTTAAGTGCCATACTTGAAACACGCTTGGGCGATCATGTCTCGAAAGAGACATGACTGACTGGACAGAAGATTATCCCGCAGTAGTTTGCCATTTCTATCTGCGGTAGACTGGTTGCCAGCCAAGGCTATAGAACCCAATCTGTCCTGGTATTTAGCCCATAACTGGAAGGAAAAGACTGATTAATACCTTTCCCAAGTGTATTTGCGCATAAGTGAATGCAATGGATTCAACTGGAATTCGAACTCGGCTCCCCGATTTCTTGTTCCGAGCCGATATCCACTGCACCACAACGTACATAGTGTTTGGCCCATGACAGACCTACCATGGTCGCGCTTCATTTTAGTATGCCCAGCCTTTAGTTTGCATGCATTAAGTTTTCTTATTACGGAAATGGAAAAAAAACTGCGAAGGCAACTAAAAATCCGATATGATGGATTTTCCTCGGCGACATTTTTTATTTTATTTTTAATCGTTTTACCCCAAGCAAAGCAGTTCTGTCACTGTGGTGACATGAGAGCAGAGTGACAAAAAGAAGAGGAACAAGTTAAAGGAGGTGTCGTAGAAGGAATAATTGGAGAATCCGAAGACAGTTTTGAAGAGGTTTACGTAAAGTAGATCAATAAGGAAAATAATAAAGATACAGATGCTGTCGGGAAAAAGATAAGAAAAATATGGAAGTAAAGCAGACGAGTGATGGCAAGTGACGTTGCACTTAAACACTTGTGGATTTTCATTATCAGGCATGGAAGTATAGCGAAGGGAGTTTCACAGGCAGGAAGTACGAGGAAGAAACTGATAAAGTAGAGATAGTGGCTACTTTAGACTATTTTGACTACGAAAAAGTGGGACCTAGTTGCCAGTCTAGTAGCTTGAGCAAATTCGTGTGGTACCAGGGTTCTAAGTTTGTCAAAGCAGAACCTATGAAAATATTTCTAGAAGGGACAGAGGAAAGCCACATCGCGTCTGTGAGAAAGTTCTGCGAGATCGGGTTTGATTACATTTTCTGAATGTCCTTTGGATTTTTTCGAGAACCCCGAGAATTATAACATGGGTGCACAACCAGATATAAAAACAGTATTTAATGTACGAGTGGATAATAGATGTGTATATGTGGAAGTTTGATTCTGAAGAGAAAAAAAATCCTGTTCTGTCGCTGTCACCCGAATTTCTTAGCAGTAGATTTACTGAATGCAAAGTACACGAGACCATCGTAAACAACTCACTTATGATTGTCTGATGCATTATCACATGTACTTATGGTATTATCCAAATAATCTAGTTCCATCAATGCCTTGTGTCTATATTGTTGTGTTTACAATATGTGTTTTGATAAATAAAATAAATATAACATATTTTGAATGTACAGAATAAAACTGATATAAAAAGCATAAAATATAGAGTTTACAAAGCAAAACCGATTAAAAATTTCCTACATAAAAAATAATAAAAACGTCTTCCGCATAGGGATATTTTTATGTAAACCTGTGTATTTCTATTGTTAAAAACAACACTACGAAAATATTCCCTCTTTAAGTACAAGGTCCTTTGTATTGAAGGCAACGATTTATCCGGAGTTTTATTTTCTCTAGTATTTGTAAAGTGTGAATTATATTTGTAGAAAAATCGTTCAATCTTTTTTCTGTTGATATTAATGGAAAACAGGTTGTTTGAATTATCTATTTAATAGACTGGTGCTAATTCTGGGTATGAAGAGTCAGACTTCCCAGTTATTTCACACATAATTTAAGTACGAAATTAACATTCATAACATCTCTCAAGTGCATCAGTGACAAGTAAACAATCAGTCTCAGCTGGAATTTAAATTCAAACCGACGATTCTATCTTAGCGCTGTAACCTCATATTTCTCAAGAGACATATTATACATAAATAATAATAATAATAATAATAATAATAATAATAATAATAATAATAATAATAATTTACTGTATTCTTGCAGCGCAAGACCAAAGGCTTTTCACTAAGAACTTTCAGGCAAATATTATACATAATAAAGTGGATCCAAAATGCCGGTTCTATGATAAAAACAAGAAACAATAGACCATCTTATCTCAGGATGTTTTGTACTTGCCCTAAATAAATATAAAAATTTTCGTGGGGCAAAATGTACAATCGAAAATGCGCAAACCCTATGGAAAATCTGTAAACAAACACTGGTCTGAACATCACCTAGCACCGGTTCCAGAAATAGATGTCACCATTCTATTGGATTACACCATCTCCACAGAAAAATTGAAGCAAACAGGCCGGATATTATTGTTAAAAACCAAAATTTAAAACAAACTAAGCTAGTAATTGATATGGCTTGTCCAGCTGATTGTAACCAAAGAACCCGAAAATATATCACAATATAAAGACCTGGAAATTGAAATAGAAAATATGTGGAAATTGAAAACAGTAATACTAACAGTGATAGTAGGTGCACTTGGAATGATAAAAAATGGAACAAAAAACACATTGAAACGAATTCATGGAAACTCGTCTTAAGAGATATACAAATAATTGTCTTGTTAAGAACAGCCCACACACTAAGGAGAACTTTGTCTATGTAACCCTAGGGATGTTAAGGGAGATAGAAAACCATGAAATGGAGCTATAAAAACACACGCCGAACTGCTGACATTGTCCTGCAGACTTGGTAGGTAGCAGAAATCGAATTATGGGGAAAAATGACATCATAATAATAATAATAATAATAATAATAATAATAATAATAACAAAATGATCATGGAAGACTGCTACTGTACAAAGAAAAATCTTAGTAATGTCTGGATAGATTATCGTAAGGCATTCGATAGTGTCTCTCATTCCTGTTTTTCAAAAACTTTAAATATATACAAGATATCACCCGTCTTCATCAATTTCATCAAACAGTGCATGTCTATATGGAAAACAGCCCTTTACCTCAATAATATAAATAGAACCTATAAGTCTACTGAAATAAACATCAAAAAAGGTATATTCCAAGGTGATCCTTGTCTCCATTACTATTCTGCATATCATTAATAGTACTAACCAGTCAACTTCACAAGACAAAATGTGGTTATAAAATAGGATAAAAGAAAATAAGCCATCTATTTTACATGGATGACTGAAAATTATATGCTAAGAATGATAACGAGCTAGAAGATCTTCTGCAAACTGTAAAATGCTTTATCGAAGACATTGGAATGAAAAGCTACAGTTTTACGTGGATCACTACAACAAACATCCTCAATTAGCTTAGACCCTACTGTAACAATAAAAGAATTAAAGCCAGAAGAAGCTTATATATACCTAGGTGTACATGAGAGTGAAAAAATTCACCATAAAAAATGAAAACAATCGTGCGTAAAGAGTACTATAGAAGACTACGAATGATATTAAAAACTGAATTGAATTCTCAGAACAGAAATATGCCCATTAATAGCCTTGCAATCCCAGTTGTCCAATATAGTTTCAACATCTTAAACTGGACTCTAAACGACATCAGGCGAATGGATTCGAAAACAAGAAAGCTTCTTTCTAAGCAT
This sequence comes from Ascarosepion bandense, assembly GCA_037127315.1. NCBI lineage: Eukaryota > Metazoa > Mollusca > Cephalopoda > Sepiida > Sepiidae > Ascarosepion > Ascarosepion bandense. The sequence goes on from JBBBDQ010000178.1 coordinate 2,698,012, forward strand.
AAGATGCATCATCCAAAGTCAATAATTGTTGTATTGTATGACAATCCTAGCTGAATAAAATTTCTTCCACCTTCTTTATGGGGTATGTATAGACGGTCTACATCAGCCTTTCCAGGACTAATCTCTATCTTAGATTCTGACCAGTTTCATCGTTGCTTGATTTTGGTTGCACTAACTGTGGTAGTTTTAGTAATACCTACACCTGCTATTTTTAAAAGTTAGTGAAAAGTTTCAATCCCTGAAAACAACAGGCATTAAGAACCTACCGTTGATTTTGCTTTATAATGACCAAGCAAAAAAAATTGTTATAGATTTTTTTTTCCATACAAAAATTTAATTTAGGATATGTTTTACCAGAGTACAGAATGAGTGATACAGAAATTGTGAAGCGTATTCGGTTAGGGAAAAATAGCTTCCAATATCTAAGCAATTAATTATGATACAGGAAAATGTTGTTAAAAATAAAGAAGTGAGTATTGAAATGTTACCGAATGCCAAGTCACCTCTATGAAAGTAAAGAGAGCACACTTCTGCTTAGAGATAAAGAAAAAGGTTCAAACAACAAAAACCTGTTTCTACAGAAAGAGGCTTAGAATTCCAAAGACTGGATGTGAGCAATGTCGACGTTTTAAAGAACATAGAAACGATAGAGGTCGTAGACTTAAAACCAGAAGAACAATCTCTGAATGTCTTTGACGCATCATGATGAAAATGATCTAAAAATGGAATATTGTAAGAAGAATTTGTAGACAAGACGTATAGAAGAAAGAACACTTAACTTACCGAACGAGATTCTGTCGATGGATAGAAAAGGATGATTTAGAAGACATAGCAAAATGACAAAGAATACGATCTACGGAGGACCTGAATTTGTAGACAAATATGATAGCTTTTATCATGAAGGTATATGTCAGATGGTAGTAAAAGATGTCCGTTCAGATGGTAAAACAATTAAGGCTCCCTTGAAATTCTCATTTATTGTAGTTATTGACAAATATTGTGTTTTACTATAGCTACATGATTTTTATCTACTTTCAAAATAGTGTGATGTAGGTTACTAGCTCTTTGCCCCGATTATAGTGTGTATTTTTTAAATCATCGCAGCCCAGCCAAGGCATTCTAGTGACACTGTTGCACAGGGGGTTACACAGGGGCAAAATGATGAGAAACTGTGGTTAGTTATAGGAAATGTCACTAGAAGGGTAATAGACGGATGAGGTTACCGAGGACGGATGTGGAGTAGATGAAAAAAGAACTTGAGAGAATGGATGTGAGTTAGTGTGATAGGAGATTACTATTGACCTTGCATTTAAATTCCTGAAGATTGTAGCTGTCGGGGAAGCAAGTATATGGAAGGGAATTTCACAGTTGGGAAATTATTTATTTTTTATTTTTTTATAAGCGTTTCACCCCGAGCAAGGCATGTCACTGCCACTACTGCGCAGGGGGCTACATAGAGTGGAGAAAGGATGATTAAATATAGGAAATATCAGAGGGTGGGTGATAGGAGGGTAGGGATAACGAGAATGGTTAAATATAAGAAATGTCGGAGGGTGGGTGATAGGCGGGTAAGGATACCGAGAATGAGGGTTCGGTAGATGAGAGTGTTCTGAGAATAATTCGAAGTTAGGGTGATAGGAGGTGTCTATTGACCCTACATTTAAACACCTGGAGATTGTAGCTGTCGGGAAAGCAGACTTGTGGAAGGGAGTTCCACAGGCGGGAAGCGCGAGAAAAGAAGCTGTTGGAGTAGAATTTATGGTTACATCTTATCTGTTTAACTGTAAAAAGGTGGGACCTAGTTGCTAATCTAGTATCTCGTGTAAATTCATGCTTAGGCGGCACCAGTGATCTAAGTTTATCGGAGCAGTAGCCATGAAAGTACTTGTAGAATAGGCACAGGGAAGCCACATCACGCCGGTGAGAGAGTGGTTGCAGCCGGTCTGCCAAGTCAGTATCAACCACGTTACAGATCCGCATTTGTATTTTGTCAAGAAGCCCAAGGAGAGCGGCAGGGTCACCCGACCAGATATGGCAGCAATTTTCAATGAGTGAAGAGAAGCTGTTACATTAGAGATTGAGCTTACATTTTATCGGTTTCACTGTAAAAGTTTGGAAACTAGTTGGTAATCTAGTAGCCCGTGTAAATTCATTACTATGGAGTACCGGTGATCTAAGTTCATTGAAGCATAAACCGTGAAAGTATTTGTAGAAGAGGCACAAGCAATCCACGTCACGCCGGTAAGGCAGGAGCATTCTTTCCTACTTATTTGTCTTAGAAATTTAAAATATTTCGGAGTGTAAATGTAAGCAAACATTTGTCTTTCTAATTTCTGAAAACTTCCTCAAAGGTGGAATAAACTCCTTCCTATTAAAGAACCATATTTACCACAATCAATCCACGAACTAACTTTTGTCCGAGCACGCCAGTGTGTGGTCGGTTGCGCCTCCGACTCGCGTCCGATCAACCCAGCTTGTTGTGTGCGCGTCCGATTACGCCGGTGCGTCGTCACCGTTTGTCAAAACTTAGCAAACCACAAGTCTATAGCTATGAGAATGTTAAGAATTTACACCCAGAAAGTAGGTGTGATATTAAAGTAAATGTATCCTTGAAACTGCTCAAGAACTCTACAAGTTGTATCAGTGGATGTTAAAAATGTATTCTTGTTCAAGTAATGACACGTGTGAATTATTTATTTGAATCCTATCCAAACCAGCATTGGGGTTATTTAACACAGAACGCTCTCACTTTCACACTCTTTTGTAACGATTATGTTGTTTCGAGTGTCGTGCTGCGGACGAAGTTTAATAATTTGTTTTTTATCTGGTCTTGCACGCTTAATTTTAATGGAAGTTTTCTCATGAGCACATTTATTTTAAATGATCTTGGATATTAATCTTCTCTTTCTTTTATGTGCCATGCCTTTTCAGGACGTAGGCGATCATGGCTTTCCACATATTCCCGTCCCTAGTGGTTCTTAGCACGCTTTCTCGTGTTGCACAACGCAACACTCGTTCCGTCATCGACCTGATCAGTTCCTTAAAATATGTTATCCGCCGCTTTCCCCTGTCTCTTTTTCTCTCTATCTGGCCTGTTAGTAACAGGTTTTCTAAGCCCTCTTTCCTCATTGCATGTCCCAGGAACTATAGTTGACCCTTCCTGATGCTCAGTATTAATATCCTTTTCGTCTCCATCCTTTCGAAAACCTCGTCATGCTCGATCAAGGATATCCGAAGAATCCTTCTGTAGAACCACATTCCAGCTGTTTTTTTCCTTCATTTTCCAAGATATTGTCTAACATTAATCGCCATATTTAAGAACCGACATAAGATAGCAATCCAGTACTCTCGTCTTTGTTTCTAGTAAAATTGCCCTGTTTCTTAATAGTTTACTCAACTTCTGGAAAATTCTTTCGCTATGCCAATTCGCCTTCGGATCTCCGACTTATAAGAAAATGAAAAAAAAAGTTAAAAAATGTGAGGTCTTACCGTATTATTCGTCTAAGTGATGTGTGCCTTCAATCATGGATTTTAATAACTACCTCCCCCCTGAGCGGTGTTCGTGATTTTTGTTAATTTTGCTAACCTCTACTCTGCAAAACATTTGCACAAGCACCTTAGGTAGGGCATTCGTTGCTTCCTCTTGTTTCTTCTACGAGTGTCATATTTTCCAATCCGTCTTTCCTCATTTTGTGCGCTAGAAAATTCAACTGCTCCTTTCCGAATCTATGTATAAGTATTATTTCCTTTTCTATTTGCCCGGCATTCACTAATATTACATAACATTTTAGAACTCACTTCTTTGTTTCTAACAACTATTTTCAGAAACATTACCTCGCGATATGAAACCTGACAAAAAAGAGCGATCAACTTCATCTAAACTTATTTATAAATGGAATTTTGTCTGTGTGTGTGTGTATCCGTTACCTATAGACTCAGAAACGGCTGAACCAATTTCCTTGAAAATTCACACAGTTGTACTATAAGCGTCTGCGAGTGTCCGTAGCTAGGTTTTGTGCCGAGGTACCTCAGATAAATATCGAAAATCGATAATCGAAAAATTGGGTTATAGAAGGAGTGGTCTAATTTTAATCAAATTTCATACACTCATAGACAAAGACATAAGAAATGATATTCAGAAGTTTCAAGGTTGCAGTTCTTATAATAGTGCAGAAAAACGATTATATATATATATATATATATATATATATATATATAAGGCAAAATCAGTTTTTCAGCCCTTTTAATTTAGTTTTTGCATCGAGTTTGGCTCTAAGTAGGAATGATTGTAGTTTTTAGTCTCAGCCATGATACCATCTATCCAGAGGGCTTATTTAGCCTTTAAAATTCAGTTTACGACGAAAAAACTTATTTGATATCGATACCAGAAAATTAAAATTTGACTTACATGCATTCATTTTTCTTTCAGTCTACGGTTTCGCTTTAACTGGAAACAACTATTTCTTTTTTAGGCTCTCGTGCCAACGTCCAAAGAGTCTGAGCTCCAGGACCAAGGATTAGTATTAAATCTTTCATTACACCCGAGCAACGCCGGGCTATATAGCTACTTGTTATATATTACTAAGTTTTGTTATGTATAATGCATTTATTTGTTCGACAGGAATTTTCAGGTTTCTTTTTATAACTTATTGTAAAAAATACATCATTCAAATCTCGCTTGTGTTCCTGAATTTCAGAACTGAAATGGTTTCATTATCTAATAAAATTATTTGTACTATATTCACCGGCTTGTTTATTTGTGTACGTTTCTAGTTTTGGAGACAAGTGTATGGGTTTGTATTGACATGTTATTTTTCAATGACATTCAAACGAAAAATAAACAGTTTATAGATAAGTAAATGGAAGTATTTTTTCGGGCATATTTAAGTTTACCTTCAAGCTAAAAGAAAATCGCTTTATCTTTTTCAAAAGAAATAATAAAACAACCTATTTTACTTTTTTGTTTCTCTTCATCGTCGTTTCTTGGTTTTCAGTCTCAGTAACTTTGAAAGGAAATGCATTTTGTTCAAAAGATTAATTTATGCAACATACAGTCACACATTTTTCAAGCGGATTTAATATTTTAGCAAATAATTTAGTTATTTTAGCATCGTCTTTCTTATCATCCTTTATGTTATATTAAAGATTGTTGTGTATATATATATATATATATATATATATATATATATATATATATATATAAGTAGAATCCTTGGTACTTTATAAGGTAAATTTCACAGAGCATTAAATCAAATGATAACACAATGTTAGAATTTATCAGAGAAATATAATAATGAAAATAAGTTAGTTGTTTTTATAAACCCATTGTTAATATTTTATTTTTTGTATCTCATATAGACCGCTCATCAGACCAAACTCATACGACAATGAATGGGTTCTTCTTCTTCTATGTACCCTTTTCCTTCAGGACGTAGGCGATCATGGCTTTCCACGTCTTCCATTCCCTGGTGACTCTTAGCACGCCTTTTCCTGTTGCACCGTACAACCCTCGTTCCATCATCCACCTGATTGGGTCCTTCAAATAAGTTATCCGTTGCTTTTTCTTGTCTTATTTCCCTCTATCTGGCCTGTTAGTATCAAGTTCTCCAAGCCCTCCTTCCTCATTGCGTGTTCCAGAAACTTCAGTTGTCTCTTCCTGAATCTCAGTATTAATTTCTTTTTTAGTTTCTATGATTTCCAGGACTTCATCATTGCTCACATGCTCAATCCATGATATTCTCAGCATCCTCCTGTAGAACCACATTTCAGTTGCTTCAAGTTTTTCCTTGATTTTTTTTTATATTGTCCAGCATTCACTGCCATATTGAACAACTAATGACACATAGCAATCCAGTACTCTCCTCTTTGTTTTTAGCGAAATTGTCCCGTTTCTTAATACTTTACTCAAATTCTGGAATGCTTCTTTCGTCATGCCAATTCGCCTTCGGATCTCTGTGTCGCACTTTCCGTCTTCTGTTATAACACTTCCCAGGTATTTAATTTTTGTACCTGTTTGACTCTAGTATCTCGGACCTGTATTTGGCATTTTGGGCTGCTCTTTACCTGATGGCTATGCATTCAGTTTACTTGCAGTTTATTTGTAGTCCTTTCTTGTCACTCTCTTCAGCAACCTTCCGTAGGAGGCCTTGTAATTTTCTTTCTGTGTCTGCTATCAGCACTGTATCATCTGTGTTCCTTAATTGCCAATAATATGTAGAAAGTGATATTCTATTGCGGTACCTTTTATTATTGAAAGGTAAGATGTGATGATACCAGCGAGTTTTAAGTGGCTTCTAGGTACAACCGATAAAAAGAAAAGTTATTGGAGTATTTTCTATGGTAGAAATCGTACATAGGTAGCCTATGAAGTCAGTTAAACATGTGGGTACGACAGAGGAGGAAAGTGTGAAGTTGGAAGATAATTTCAGAGAAAATCCCTCATTTGTGTCTGCTGTAAATGTGAGGACTTTGAAATACTTGGATAGAGGAGGGATCGAGTGTTTGCTGGTGTTCAACAAATTTGCAAAATCTCCATTAGTCTTTTGAACCAAACATGAGTTACGCTATGCGATGTTTCCCTCTCTCAGATTCGTTACATTCGTTACGAACAGAGATTAAGAGGCACCTATAGTGATCTGACGTGTCACTCCCGTAAATCCGGAAGAATTGATACTTAATGGCAGCCGAACAACCAGGAGAAAAACAAAGACGTGAACTTAGTTTGAGTCGGACTTTCCTAGCTCGGATGAAATCATCAACGTCTGCTTTTATTCAACTCTGAAGCACAATTTTCGGGGAGACTAAAAACTTTGTTCCAAAGAACATAGCAAAGGACATCAAGGATCGAACACCAATCTGCTTGTTGATAGTAAGATATTCTGCTCATAGGAGTTTGCTGGGTAGAAAGGAGGGGAAATAGATATTTACAGACATTATGACCTGAGTTGCAGGGGGCAGAGTTGCAGGGGGCAGAGTTGCATGACATGGCAAGAACCCTGGTTAAAAAGAAAGAAACAAATCCAGAAAGGAAGCGTGTCTATCAGGGTTAGTTAAGAAACGCGTCGAAAAATTTACAAAATAATCAAAGACTGACTGAAGAAAAAATTCAGTGTTCGAACTCCAGCAAGATGAGTGAAAAGTTTCCTAACCACTTGGCAGGATAAGCATTTAAGTCACCGAACACAAATATATTAGCGAACGATGGATGGAATTGTCCTTGCCTATATTGTCTGAATAACTCTCTAGCATGCAACAGTCATGAGAGGAAGAAGAGCTGTAAAGAAAGAACTTAGTTTACGGAGTTCACTAAAGAGAGACGAGGACACATGTAGGAGTTGACAGAAGATTCAAGAGAGATCTCTCTAGTCGGAGAGAGATATTCCTAACATAAACTCCCAGCAAAAAGAAACCAGTCGTGATTCTACCATTCGGCGGAACCACGACTGGGTTTGTTTTCTCTGGCCGAAGGCAGAGAGCTGACAGTGACAAAGGTAACACTTCTGTTGCAACTACCATAACAATACCATTCACATAGTGATATAGTACTGGAAGAGTCCATGATGTAGGTAAGTATCTGTCTCACAACACCCCGCTTCGAAAAGTTTTCCTTTTTTTTTCTTTTTTTTTTTTTTTTTTTTTGGAAAGGAAAAAAAAGTGTTAATACTTTTTCCTCTTGGGATGCACGTCGAGCAGTTAAGTATATTTTCTCTTTCTCTACGAGTGTCGTATTTCCGGAGAGACTTGGGGCGTGTCAAGATCGAAATGTTTGAATATTACGTCGATCGGCTCTTCGCAGATATTTTGTGGTAATTTCTCAGATTCATTCAAACGCCATTTCCTGAGCTGGTTCATATGGCGTTTGTGGGTGTTTTTCGGTCCCTGGACAATATAGACCTGTTCGCCAATTCTCCGTTTGATGTTGCCTTAAAATGAATTTGTCGTCAGGATTAAAGTATTTTCGAGGGAGCAAGACGGTTTTCTTGAACTTCGCTTGCCGTAGAATGAATTTATCAAGGACGGACTTAATATTTTTGCAAACATTGTCTCTCTGACGGTAGTAAAGATCTAGATGCGTGTGCTATGGCTTTTCGCGAACCATCTGGAAGATTATCGAGTATGCAAGCACCGATGCCGTATGGGCTTGCATCACTTGCGACTATGATGTCGAGATTAGGGTCGTAGTGAGTGAGGGAGAGATCCGAAGTAACTTTCTTTTTATATTCTCGAATGCGTCTTGGCATTGAGGGGTCCATAACCATGCTTTATCCTTTTTTAAGAGTCCGTTAAGAGACATCTCAAATTCTGCATGTTCTTAATAAAACCTTGGTAAAGAGTAGCAAGGCCGAGAAAGCTTTGTAACGATTAAACGTTAACTGGGGCCGGTATGTTTCTGATCTCATTAGCTCTTTCTGGATCCGGTCGAGGACCGTCTGTATTTATAATGTGACCTAGGTATTTGATCACTGGCAAGAAAAAGTCACACTTTGTTTGCTTAACCTTAAGCCCGTGTCCTTGTATCTTCTCGAAAAAGGTTTATTATATGGTTCCGGTGCTCTACCGTCGTTTTACTGGTCACCAGTATATCATCCAAATAGGCTGTTGAGTAGTCAAGGTCACCCAGCATGGCGTCCATGACCTTATCAAAGAGTCCAGGCGAAATCTTGACCCCCAAAGCCAGTCTGTTATATTTGTACAGACGTTTATGGGTGTTTATACATTCAATTTGTTGAAGTTTTTTTCAGGGCTTGGGAGGGGATCATGGTGATACTGCAAGGCATCGTTTAGCCCTGTAAAAAAATCTGCGCATACTCATATTTGGTTGGACTTCTTTTTGAGATAAATCGTAGGTGCTGCTCATTCGCTAAAATCTGTTTTTGATAAAATACCCGCTTGTTCGAGTCTATCTAAAATTCTTTGTTGATCTGCTCTATAGCAGCGAAAGGGACATTCCTTTTTTTTTTGGAAAACTTGCAGCGTCCTTTACTTTGAACTTAGCTTTTAATTAATTAGGACATTTGTCAAAGCCTCCAGAGAAAAACATGGGAAAATTGTTGTTTGAGGTCCTTTTTGAGATTTTCCGAATTTGACGTTGTACGTTCTATCTTCTCGGCAAAAAGTTCTCATTGGGCAATCCTATAGATTAAATTTTTCTATCCGAAAAGGTTATCCAAATTTTTTAGTCCGTAGGCTTTTTTGTAACTCCATTTAGTGTTACTGTAAGGATAAACTCGCCTAAGATGTTAATATTCTCGCCAGTTACGGATTTTGCTGTTTTATCTGTCTTTAACAGGGTCGGCTTGTTTAACTTTTGCCAAGTACGCCAATTAATGATCGATAGGTCAGAACCCGAATCAAGCTAGAATTTTATAGTTATTGAAAATATCAACAATCACATATTTTCTTAAATTCCTATCTACTATGTTGTCTGATTGGGATTGCCTAATTTGTATTTCCTTGTTTTGTTGGTGTACCAGCACTGAGTTAGGTTATAACCATTTTTATTGCAATTCTTGCAATATGTTTTCTTCTTGGATGGACAGAATTTCATCCAATGACATTTTCCACAATGGTAACATTGTCCGGAGGTTTCTTTACCCTATTCGTGTTTTGTTTATTGCGGGATTTAGAACATGAGATTTGCCTTTTGTCTCTTTGCGGGTAATAAGAGGTTGGGTTACTGCTGATTTTTCTAATCTGAACCACACATGGCTCCTAGATCATTTTTTATCACACTTGATAGAAATTACTCTTTGACAATCCTCTGCCAATTTTTGGAGAGTTAATCCCTGTTCGCTTACTAGTTTGGTAAATATCCCAGGTCTGACCTCGGCGTCATCTACTGATACTAGACCTTGTGCTAATATTAAGCACTTAAAATCGTTAGAAAATATTGCTGGTTGTCCTTGACTGTGTTCAGGCATTTCCAACGTTTGTGGAACAAGGTTATGTTAGGCAGGAATAGTCCAGAAAGGAGCTTAATAGTCTGAAAATTTCAGGTTTGTAGTTTTCTTGCGTAACATATATTCTACGAACCCTGTGTACGATATTTCCCAGTTTTCTTAATAAGAGACGTACCTTTTTCTCACCATGCCATTGTTGGAAATATCTTCATAGCGTCTGTAAAAAGCCACGAATGTTTTGTCTTTCTCTGGTACGTATTCGAATGTTTCAGTCGACCTGTAAATTGTACTCTGGGAAAATGTCGTATCTTTTTCAGAAATTTTAGAGCCGTTAAATGAATTTACAAGTAATTCTTAAGGTTGTTTTTGCTGTAGTTCTGTTTTCTAAAGTGTAAATTGTTGGAATTCTATTTGTTGTTTATGCAACTACATAAACAATTTGCTGTCTTTCGTCTGATTTTTGTTGGTAGAGTCGCTGTCTTTCTTCGCTTTTTTGTTGTTGAAGTTTCTGTTTTGTTTGTTGATCCGACTGTAATTTGAAGAATCATTCTTCCAATTTCTGTTTTTCATCTGATTTTCGTTAGTAATCCATCTGGACCTTTAACATTTGAAAAATTATCTTTTGGAATCCTTCCATATTTAGATAAAAAATGACAGCGATTTTATAATATGTAGAATAAAGAGATGAAAGATCACACAAAACAGAAAAAAATGACAGCGTTTACTGTTGCTTTGAAAATCCGTGTATCAAAGGGAGGGTACAAAAGAAAATCTAGACTGATTTTTTTCTCTTTTGTAAAATGAAATGACAGACAATTAATAAAATTAAGAAGAACTACTTACTGCTTTAGATCTTTCGAGATACCGTTGTTCCGTTAATTTCAATAAGACCATTTAAATTTTCTCCACACTTATTAATTCTTTTTCCTCTAGCAAAAACAAAAAAAAAATTCAGCAAGAAAAAGGAGAAAAAAGTATTTCTTGGTAGGCGCTCAACAGTTCATTTGCATAATTATTTTCAATTAAGCAGGCTTTTTTTTCTCTTTTCTTTCCTTTGCCGAGGGACTTTTGTAATTGTTGACAAATTTTTTTTATTTTTTTTTTAGAAGTGCGGGTAGAAGAATATCACTTAGACAGTAAAAGAAAATAAATAAATGCACTGGATTCTTTTTCTTTCTTTTGGGAGAACTTGCTTTTTCATTTTAGAAAAACTCACATCGGTGAATTTGAGGGAAGGGTAATTTTATGCACGAGATTTGTAGGAAATCAAATCAATTCTATAAAAATTTTACACTTTTTTTGTTAGCAGTCGTTCTCGATATTTGGTTGCTTGTATATTGTTTTCACATAATTGAATAACCTTGAATATTATTCGTAAAAGGTAGTTGGGTATTGCGTTTCGTTCGCTGATCTAGTAATGCCAGCTCAAATTCTAGTTGAACACTGATGTGGGAACCAGTGGTGTTAAACGAGTCCTCTGTCGCTACTTATGTGGGACTGGGGCTTTGGGGTTTCGGCGTGCGTGCGTGTCTCGGATCTTCTGTCGCCACCGATGTGGACCCAAAGTAGAGGCCACGGAAGGAAAACACGGAACACGGGTTAGAGGTAAGAAAGATATAGTAATCAAAAAGGTTACAAAGTATAGTGTAAGAATAAGCTGAGCTTACTATCCAGTAGTGTCCGATATTGGTAGTCGTACGCGTCTGCGCACTACATGTGCTATATTATTTAGCTGTCCCTCCCAGTAAGGGCAACATATGACACATGGTCAGTTTATAAATGAGCTTTCCGGGCTATATGGCCCGGCCAAAAAATCTCTGTCTATTATTCCCCAGTCGTGTTTCTACACTTCGGCGGAACCACGACTGGGTTATTGATCTCTGCTCGGAAGCAGAGAGCGCCCTCTACCCGAAGGCAGAGGGCTGACAGTGTCAATAGTAGCTCTACTGGTGCTATTCTCATAATACTACCATTCACATAGTATATAATACTGGAAGAGTCCATGATGTAGGTAAGTATCGGTTTCACAACAGTTTTAGAGTTATTATGGCTAGGAGAGGCCTAGATTAATAGTAGATACGGGTTGTCAAATGTGACATGTGTGGGAAAGGAACTGTTGAATACTGCAGCATAGTGTGACCTCAGAGTAGCTTACAGACGGCACTTGCAGGAACAACCATCCATGCGTGACGTGGTTGTAAAAGAACCCCGATTTGATACGACTGATAACTAAAATAGCTTTTCTAGACTCTAAGAAAAGACAAAGACAACAATTGATACGGCAAAAATTTAAAGTATTTAACGATATCTCTTTTTTTAAATGAAATTGATACTCACATTCCGAATTTTGCATGTTTAAAGACATTTTTCTAATTTACAAGTTTGACCAAAAGTGAAGTTGAGGTCTTCTAACACAAGACTTAAAAAAAAGGTAGTTGTTGTCCATACTGTTCAAGAACATTTTATAACTCTTCCTACATAGGGTTAGGGATGAAACATGGCTAACCTCGGGTTAAAATACGTCATTTTTTTTCACGAAATATAAAAGATACCTGTGACTCATTAGCGTCATGGGCATTCTCAGAAAGGAAACCAAAATGAATGCTGAAAAAAATCATAGTATTAAACGCTTATTTCTTTTCTTTTTAAATATTTGTAAATAAATATAAGGATATTTCTATTTCACACATATGACCAAAACGGAAAGCAATGTTTATATATATGTATATATGTTTGCATGTGTGTGTGTGTGTGTGTGTGTGTGTGTGTGTGTGTGTGTGTGTTTATACAAAAACCCGGGTTTATGTGTCGCGTCAAATTGCAGTTCGCTTTCGCGTTCTTTATTATTTAATTTAAGGAGCACGAGAGTCATGGCCACATTAGACTTATGTTTCGACCAGAGGTAAACCATACCAGAGTCTGTTCGACTCTGATCAAGGATGTATCTTTATTCCCTAAAATTAGACTAATATCGCACAGCTATTTTAATTCATAAAAACAAAGGTTGTTTTATTTCCATTAGGGAATAAAACTTTCCTCACAATTTCAGCTCCAGGCCAGTTACTACTAGCATTTATTGTAATGCTAACCTTCCTCTGAGATATTGAGCAAAATGACGAAAAAAAAGCCCAAAAAGACAAACAATATTTAATGATTTAATAATTAACTCATACATGAGGAAAAACGTACGCATACGCCTATTTCCCATAAGTGTTTGTATGTTAGTAAATGTAACGAAAACAAGAGAAAGTAGAACTCGGCTCTGGACCCATAAACAGAGACGTGATCGGCTCTCTCTCACACATAACTCACTCGAAGACGTTAAGTTAGACGTTCGCCTGAAGTAGTATACCAAAGACATACGCGAGTATCTGACGAAATATTAGCTGGAAAAAACATTTAAAAATTAAGTATTTTAAACATCGTATTATTATATAAACGATAAGCCCATTTACTCGCACTATTGTTTCGATAACAACGTAAAAAAGAATCGACGAGCACCTTAAATAGCAATTAAACGAAAATTTGACTCTGATGTACTTTATTTAATATCCAAATACACTCTGTTATCTGGATTCATCTTCCTTTAAGCAAGATCAGGAAGATTCTAGTTCAAATTACATAAAGTTCACCTATAGGTTCGTCGACTTACGTATAATTTCAAAGGTTTACCAGGTCCTCAATTTGCTCTTTTCAAACAGATATTTTATTGCCATTACGAGTTCCTTTCAACTCAATGCACCTGGTAATGGACACAGAAATACACAACAGTTAATGACAACATTAGCAATTTCTTCTGATCTCCAATATTTAATCTTGGATCAGATTGCATTTATATGTGCGTCTTGTTTGCACAGACACAATCTGCTTAACGCTAAACTATGCAAGCATACACACAAGCATGTGAATATATTTTTAGGTTTTCTACTTTATGTGTTTTATTTGCAAAAAGTAGGTATATAATTATAGGCAGTGTAGGCTTTGAATTTTTTTAATTAATGTTTTGAACGTTGTATTTTCATCGTTCCTTATATATATATATATATATATATATATATATATATATATATATATGTATTGTGTGTATTTTGGCAGCATTTTGCATTAATGCAGGTTTCATTGAATAATATAGACAAGTTTTGTCTATTAATTTTGTGTAGGATCCGTTCATACCGTCTGATTTCTTTCGCTATTTCAATTTGCCTTTTCACAAGGCTCCATTTATATTTCAAGGTGGTGATGGTGTGTTGGGCTGCTGGATCATGTAATTTAAATTGTGTGTATTTTGGCAGCATTTTTTCATTAATGCAGGTTTCATTAATTAATTAATGTATATACCTCATTCAATAAAATGAATTGGAGCACTCTAGCTGTTGGGCGCGTAATATGATATGCGCTAAAAAAGACTGCCTTCTTCTACCGAACGCCCCGTGGCCTAAGGGTGGATACGCCGACGGACGGAAATTCGGTCGGGTTTCGAGCCTGGGTTAAGGAGCAATCGGAGTCTAACCGTACTGATGAGCTGTGATACAGCGAAACAGATCTGTCTGCGGATGACAATATATATATATAATATTGTGATGATCCACGTATACTGTCTTAATATGTATAGGAAAAACTGCTAAAAAGTTGTAAGTTTAAAAATGTATTTTTTGACAGTATTTGTTTATTTCTATTATTATATTTTATATTTCAGACCGTCCTCGGTCCTTCATCAGAAACAAATGATTTTAAAATTTAAATTAGAAACGTATTTTGCGAGACCGTTCGTGGAGAGAGATTGTTTACATCACGCGACGCAGAAAGTGACAGATTTTAAAAAAAATATTTGTAAACGTAAACCTGTCTTCAATAATACTGATAAGTTTTGATTTAGAGGAAAAATACATTATTTTAAAATTAAAAAAATATATTTTTTTTTTTAAATTTATTTATAATTTAAAATTTTCAAAAAAATTTTTAATTTTTAAACTTTTAAATTTTGAAATTTTAAATTTAAAAAAAAGTCTAAATAATATATATATATATATATATATATATATATATATATATATTGCTCTCTAGGAATTAATTGAGTTCTTTTGGTGATGACGTGTGTATACACTGCTTATATGCAACACTTTAAATTTTACATTCTTGAATCCATGCGTCTATCGCTTAGTGGGTAATGATTCCGACTAACACCGATGCAGTCGAGTTTCGATCACATACACAAGCAAGTGGATGTGTCTAGCCGCACTGATGAGCTGCGATACAGACTAGTAGATGGATGATGAATCTATATTTAGTTATAAATAGTGGCTAGGTTCATTCTTCGTTGAGCACTGTTTTATTAACACCTGAATTATAATGCTATACATATGTGCATATTTTTATATATAACCATACAAATAATTTATATATTAAGTTCAAGTAAAATAGAATTAATCGTTGATAAGGCTAAAATTATTCCTGAAAGTGTTTACAAAAATAAAATATTTGGTCAATTTTTGCATAAGTTACGGTTTGCAAAGAATAAAACTATTCTACGATCACATGAAATATATAAAATCTCAAATGCAACACTTTGTTTTTCATTCGTAAATAAACGTACACACGCACACACACATACATATGTGTGTGTGTGTGTGTGTGTGTGTGTGTGTGTGTGGGTGTAGGCGTGCGTACGACTTTGTGTACGCGATTGTTTAATTTCTTATCACTATGACTAATATCGTCTGAAAGTTACTTATTCAATAAATATTTTAATAGTTTCTATCACAGACTTAAATTTCTTTCAGCAAAGTTATTAGATAAGTTAGACTTAGACATTTCTTCTCCTCTAATCATTTCCAAATATTATGCTTTATCTTTTTATTAGAGACACGAGATTGCGCCGACCGAATCAAAATTTTTCCAATAAAATTGAAACTCTGATTACAAGATTGAATGAGACGCCAGGCGGTCGTTTCGATAGTGTCGTTTCCAATATGAGTCAAATGTCCTTAAGTTCAGGGAATATGAATATCTATTTTGCTCAGATTTAACTTTAGCAACTGAATGAAAATAATGTTAAACTCGATTATTTTATATATGTTTTAAAATGAGTAGAAGTTTTACAATAACTTTGACGGCAAAGAATGCTGATTATGTGCTGTGAAAAGCATCATTCTGTATCTGTATTTCATGCCAAGCTATCTATGTCTATATCTCTAAAAAGAACCGATATATATATATATATATATATATATATATATAGAGAGAGAGAGAGAGAGAGAGAGATAAAGAGAGATAGAAAGATGTAAGTGAGTTATTTGTGGGACTATATGTTTTATCAAATCCAATTCAAATAAAAAGTATCTATCTATCAATCTATATATATATATATATATATATATATATATGTGTGTGTGTGTGTGTGTGTGTGTGTGAAAAGTGTATGCATATAATTATAAATATCAACATATATATATATATATATATTCAATTTTTCATATATATTATATTATTTATTATATATGTGTGGTACATATTTGAAAGCGTGGTACTTATTTGAAAGCGCTCATTATCAGTGATGTTTTTTTTATTTTCAGTATACATGCATATATATATATATATATATATATATATATATATATATATATATATATATATATATAAGATTAAATAAATTGCAAGCACTATGTATAACTCTTAATAAAATCCTTTCATAATCACGGATAATGCGCAGAAACGTTGATATATGATATTTTCATTCATTTCTTAAGGTATCCAATTACTTTCAACTTTTTTCTGAAATTTTCCTCAGGGGTGAGAGATATGGTAGCAAATGTAACCGGAAAACTGTGTTGCTAAAAATTACTGTACATCTTTCTGCTTCAAATATAACGGTTGACAAATTGCTAGCTTTCATTAGAACGTGAAAAATATCTAAAATGGAAGTTTCTTTTATGTGTTGTAATGTCATGATCATGCACGTGTTAAAGCATGAAAAAATTCTTTTTTTACAGACATTTTAGAACATTATTACATTATTCATAGCAGATTCTATTAATTGACGGCTTAAGTATTCTATTGTATATTGCCTCGAGAATCTGTAGTTTGCTTTTGTTGTTTTCTTGTTTTCACACACACACACACATATATATATATATATATATATATATATATATATATATATATATATATATAGCGCCAGTGATGAGATACGAAACTGTGGATGACTAATTATGATCTAGTTTACCGATTGAGCTGTCTTGATGGGAAATTTTAAAATTTTCTGCGATTTATACATGACTTTTCAATCATAACCTTATCTTAGCAGCTAGCATGTGTATACACCGGGTATAAGCCCCACCATTCTTAGACGTGTGCCGATAGCTTGCAGGCAGAATCTCTGTTTGACTTGATATGCCGTTCGGAAGCACTGGGATGTCTCGTCACATTCATGATCTATGATACAGCAAAATATGTCTATAAACTATATATATATATATATATATATATATATATATATATATATATTATTTGGTCCATCACCAGTAAGCATTGTTACAGAAATGAGGAACATTAAAGCATCTAAAAGAAAGGATGATATGAACAGAAAAGAGACTTTTAAAAAAAATAAACGCGTTCCTTGCCAACTGTAACACATTTGACATGAAAAATATTACTCTGATCAAAGGAGAAAATCATTCACTACAGTACATATGCTTCCAGACTTTCACAGTATTTTATCATGGAGATTTTCTATTATCATTGTGTATGATATCTATCAGCAAAAGAGATGGTAAAAAAAACAAGTCTCACATACATACATTCATACATGCATACGCACTGTTGTAAACAATGACCAAACATTTTTATTTTTTTATTTTTTATGAGATCACGTGAAGTTCGTTTATTAGATGCTTTGTCGCCAGTGTTATTGACTCAGAAAAGGTCCGGGAAAAAAACCTCGAACTCGGGAATTAGTGAAACATGTATATTAAACGAAAAACAAATACAAGAGTGTTACACGTCAGTTTGATTGCCAAATATTAGACCGGGGTGACTCAAACTAACTCAGCTCCACATCGAGTGTTATGTGCTCACAGTATTCATAATAATAGGCGGAGTTCATTATAGTCCAAAAAAGGTAGGTCCCATAAAACACACACACACACACACACACGCACACACACACACACACACACACACACACACACACACACACACACACACACACACACATATATATATATATATATATATATAATGGAACTTTGTCTCTGTGTGTATGTGTCTGTGTGCGTATGTGTCTGTTACCTGTAGACTCCGAAACAGCTGAACCGATTTTCTTGACAATTTACACAGTTGTACTATAAGCATCTGCGAGTGTTCTTAGCAAGGTTTTGTGCCGAGGTACCCCTATAAATTTCGAAAATCGATAATCGGAAAAATCGGCTATAGAAGGAGTGGTCCGATTTTAATCAAATTTGATACGCCCATAGACAAAGACATAAGAAACGATATTCAGAAGTTTCAAGGTTGCAGTTCTTACAATAGTGCAGAAAATTCATAATATAAAAGACAAGATTTGTGTGTGTGTGTATGTGTGTGTGTGTGTGTCTGTTTAACTGTCTGTATGTCCTTTATACAAATCCAAATTTTTATCCGATTCTCACCAAACTTCACACAAATATTCTTTAGGCTGAGTCTGAGCTCCAGGACCATGGATTAATTTTAAAGCTTTCATCACACACGAGCAAAGCCAGGCTATACTGCTATTATATATATATATATATATATATATATATATATATATATATATATATATATAGTTCGCTTGTGTAGTTGTACCAACATAAAATTAATCCGATGAAGTCCTGAAGTACGAAACGCATGTCAAGAAAACTTTTTTTTACTTTGTCTTACAGTTTCCTGAAAATTGTTTCTGAGCATAGGAATTTAGTTTCGAAGTTCCTAGCATCTGAAGAAGGCCGGAGTGTACAATGGCTGAAACGTCGTGCGACTGGCAAACTAGATGAAGACAATAGTCCGAGTAATGTAAATAGTGTAAATACTAAGTCATTTCATAAATATAGACAAATATTTTTTGTGATGTAAATATAAAATATATATTGTTACCTCACACACAGAGACTTGTGTGTGTGCATGAATTTTCTCATATCTCCAATAAATTCTATAAATGCGTGTCAAAAAGCCAAGTAGCATGATGTCTATTTTAGAATCTCGTTGGCCGCAGTTAATGTCTTCTTACCAGCTTGATACTGATGAAGATAAATTTTTGATTATTGGTTAGCTTTTCTTTAGCGATATTTTTTCTTTGAGGTATCAGTTCATAAATTAACTATGAAAAGATTAAAAGAGGAAATAATATGTTGCGTTTTTCTTAATGAAAAAATGTACTCGAATTGAAAAATGTTTGAAGGATGTGATTCGAGCATGTTTTACATGACAAAAGAACACGTCAATGGCCAAATCTGGAACGACATTAAAAAGGTTAGAATTCCGTAAAGATAAGCGGTTGAATATCGTTTCTATGCAAGAGCTCTTAAATCTAGAATTTCGTGACATAATGTTGCTTAGAAATATTTTCAACAGGAAATGAGAAAACACTTCGTTATCTCGTGTCATGGAGCATCAGTTTTCTTAAGGAGACAAAAGACACTGAAATTGAAAAGAAACATGAACCTATCAAACACACGTCCTTAATCTCAGAGGAATTGTAGGGAGAGGCTACCGTGACTAAATACGACATTTTGAAATGAATAATGATGATCATATATATATATATATATATATAGATATAGATATAGATATGACGTATATATATTGACGGATGTGCGTTGTGGTGCAGTGGATGTCTGCTGGGAGGGGGAAATCGGTGAGCTGAGTTCTAATTCGAGTCAGACAATTTGCATTCACTTACGCACTGGTACCCTTGGGAAAGGTATTAATCCGTCCCTTCCCTCCAGTTATGGGTTAAATTACTGAGGTCTGCTCTTCATGCGATCTGTGGCAGACGTCTGAACCGATTGTTTCTTATCAGCAGTTCCAAAAAGTGTGGATGGTGCTACACAAGCCTTCACCACTTTAAACAATTCTTTGTGTGGTAGTCTAACTGTGTTAGACGCTCATACGTCGAAATCGACGGGAGAGTCCATTATATCTATATATATACTGATTGATTGTCTGTTTTTATATAAATTTAAAGCTTTTACATATATACATATGTATATATATATATATATATATATGAAGCTTAGCTTCCGTTTTCCACCATACACTAATTGACTCAATCCTAGACTAGCAACAAGGTCCCACACTTTTACAGTGAAAACAATCATACTGCAAATTTAAATATCATCTTCTTTTCTCATATTTTCGACCTTCCGTCTACTTCGTTTCTCGACTGCTACATTCTCCAAGAGATTAAATGCAACATCAGCAGATATCACTTGTCTTCTCTTCCATTGATTCCGCAGCAACCCGTACCTTGTTTCTATCCCTTTGCTCTCTTCACACCGGTTTTTCCGTCCTTCTCTTACCCATTCTGCGACACCTACTTTGATCTATTCTCCTTTCTTTTAACTCTCCTATTATGTAAGTTGCAGTGGCAGTACTGCCTGGTCTGATCTTATGATGATCACGTGACACCGGTTGCCTATGACAGTCTTTACCGGGCGAGGACTTATTTCCTTTTGATCTAACCCCTTTCAGGCTGTTGGGTTTTATATGTTGATTTGTAAAATCCAAATTTTTTGTCTGAGTAATAGTGAAATGGATTTACCGAGACACTGGATCTAATCAGCTGAACGTGGCTACTTAAATTTTTTTCACCCATTCTGTAGATATTATTTTTCGTCCTAACTTGTTGCAAACACTCACGCACAAAAAATAGTTGAAATTGGGTAAAGCGGTTTGCTCGCCAAAATCTGACAGTGATTTTGTTGTAAAGACCCATATATATATATATATATATATATATATATATATATATATATATATTGAGAAGACAGATTAATTTAAACTTAAATACCTACCTGTGTCATTTGTGATAGGAATTCAGTTTGTCTTTCTGTATAATCAGTGATTAATGGATTTATCGGAACTTTTAGTAGTATGTGGGTGCGGAAGAAAATGGTTATTACTTTGTGTAAGTCTTAAAGAACTTTTTACACAGAGAATCCGTCTTCAACACTGTATACTTTCTTATAAAATGACCACGTGATTTTCGCAATCCACGGTAGCTGATAGATAGCAAACGGGATATAATCAGTAGAACACTGAAATGCAACGGGTGTAGTTTATATATATATAAATTTACTATCTCACCGTATCAAAAACCCACTAATAAAAATCCCTCCACACTCAATTATATTAGTGAATGCCCCCACTATTACAAAATAGCCATTATAAAAAATCTATTATACCGTGCAAAAGTCAATTCATCTACAAATCAGATCTTCTACAGTGAACTAAAAACATAAAACAGACACTCATCAATAATAATTTTCCCAACTACATAGTTGATGAACAAATACATTACTTTCTTAAAAAGCTTAACATGGAAAAAACAACACATGATACTAACCCAACCAATCCTAAACATATCACTCTCTTATACCGTAGCCAGATGCACTCCAACTACCAACTAGATGAAAACATCCTAAAAAAACTCATAAATACTAATATTTCTCCGACAGACTCTAACAAAAGAATTAAATTCATTATATATTAAACTAAATCCACTATATCTAAATCATTTGTCCGCAACGACTCTTCCCCCACCGTTAGTGATTTGCAAAAAACCAATGTAGTATATAAATTCATATGTCCATTTAGAGAATGTATCTCTAACAACCTCAATAATATCTACATCGGCCACACCACAAATTCGCTCTCACGGCGTCTGACGTTGCACTTAAATAAAAATTCAAATATATTCCGTCATTTAGAACAACACGATTATCAACGCACACTTCTGAGAAAAACGCTTGTTGATAACACGTACATACTCAAACAAGAAAATAATAAGCAGAAACTAAAAATCCTCGAAGCACTCTACATTAAACAATTTAAACCTGGTTTGAATACAATCAATTTTGATATTTCCAACAACGTACTCAAATGTCTGTAATCAGACCAGGGACCACAACACCACTATTTTGTCACTGTCTTCGGCCATCCGCCACGGTAGGGATGGACTTATATTTTCAATTCAATTATCTTTATTGTTAATAGCTTAAATGTTCTATGTTTACTGTGTGTTAATATTTACTCTTTGATAATGGCTTATGTGAGCCGAAAGCTTAGACCCGATAAAAAATTCAACAAATACTGTGATTTTTTGTTGTCTTTTAACGACATCACCATCAAGTATATCAGACGGTATGAACGGATCCTACACAAAATTAATAGACAAAACTTGTCTATATTATTCAATGAAACCTGCATTAATATATATATATATATATATATATATATATATATATATATATATATATATTTCACTATTACTCAGACAAAAAAATATAGATATATAACACTCAATAGTTGTCTGTATTTCAATAATACATTCAGTAACAATATTCTTGTAGACGGAGTTTGCTCAGAAGTGTGTAAGAGCACGTCTCATTCAAATCACGGTCCGATTTCAGTTAGACCGTCTCATTCTAATATCCGATCCTAAATGCTATTCTAGGAGTAGGCCGATTTCAGTTCGACATTCAACTCACTGGCACCGAATCTACTAATTTCGTCTTCCACCACGGTTGTATTAAAAAACACAAAACCAGAGTAGTAAATGATAGTTAAGGTTGTTCAATTTACTCTCACCTTATAACTCTTACCAGTAAAAAAATCTGTTATTCATTTCGACTGAACCTCTGGGCCATTCACTGATGATGGGAAGATAACTGTTATCACTTGCCTCCCCGTCCCAATAGGTAGGTAGCCCAAGACAAAAGATTTTCACAATCCAATTTTGAACAAAGGTTATCAAATTTGTCAAAACAGGATGACAATATTACGGTTATAACGGTTTAACACAGATTCAAACAATTCAGTTACTTTTATCGATAAAATTAATTGTATTTTGAAATGTTAGAAAAAAACTCTTCTTATTTTTAACATTGATGGAAAATTAACACCAACCATCTGGAAAGAGTGTCATTTACTGAATTAAGTAAGAATTGGACAAAATACATTTAGGCGAACTACATTTGATTTTTTTCTTTTGTTCAATTGGTAGTATTCTGTCGGTTATCTGATTCATTGGCAAAGAAAGACTATACCCCATATATATATAT
Source organism: Ascarosepion bandense (assembly GCA_037127315.1). Lineage (NCBI taxonomy): Eukaryota > Metazoa > Mollusca > Cephalopoda > Sepiida > Sepiidae > Ascarosepion > Ascarosepion bandense. Next base: position 2,721,206 of record JBBBDQ010000178.1, read on the forward strand.
ATATATATATATATATATATGTATATGTATATACTAGCAGTGTAGCCCGGCGTTGCTCGGGTGTAATGAAAGCTTTAAAACTAATCCATGTTGCTGATTCTTTGGACGTTGGCACGAAAGACTAAAAAGCAATAGTTGTTTCCAGTTAAAGCGAAAACGTAGACTGAGAGAAAACTGAATGGATGTAAGTTAAATTTTGAAGTTTGGTGAGAATCGGATAAAAATTTGTATAAAAGACATACAGACAGATAAACAAACACACACACAAACATCTTGCCTTTTATATATATATATATATATATATATATATATTACCGATTTTCTGCACCATTGTAAGAACTGCAACCTTGAAACTTCCTTGGGAGTCGACCGCATTAGTATGACCGAATCTTGAAGCATACCATACCAGGACAAACTTCATTTAACAATTAGATAGGAATAATTCAATTGAATCGAAAAATTTCATTGTCATACACAAGGCAAGTTCTGCGCTGTTCTTACCAAATCAGTTACATGCATTCAGTTTAGGCCCGGGATTTATTGAGTGATGTGTTATTAATGTAAGATTACTTATTTAATCCTACCAGTTTCCCATGATTGGAATAGAGGAGGACTTGTAGAAGGCTTCTTAGAAATATTTTTATGGAAGAGAGAACCCCACTCTTTATTTTCATCTCGTTGATAAAGGATATAGTTGTGTCCGAAAATTCCGCCCATAAAATGTTTCTCTTATTTCGGTTTGATCAAATTATTACTAATATAAAATATATATAATCAGTTATTTTGACAAGATTTTTATCATTTCTTTGTCTTTTCATTCACAAAAATTCATTAATCGGCCTGTTAAAACCTCTTATAATACGAATTATTTTTTGTCATATATATATATATATATATATATATATATATAGTGTATTGAGGCAGCAAATAATTTTCTAAATATATATACTGTTAAATATAAGAGACAATGAATGTCTATTATCCTTAATCTTGAGCCGTTCTAAACGTCGTATTATGGCTTTAATTTCAGTTGAAAAGAAAGGGGCAGGCTGTATGGATTTCATTAGTAAAGGCATTTTCGTGAAAATGAAGGTAATACAGCTAAGCGAATATATATATATATATATATATATATATATATATATATTTCTAAACATATATTGTTAAATATAAAAGACAATGAATGTCTATTATGTTTAATCATGAGACGTTCTAAACGTCGTATTTTGGCTTTAATTTTAGTTGAAAATAAAGAAAAAAATTCTCCAAAATTTGGTTAATTTTATTATTAATTTGTTTCTAAGCTTTCGGCTCACATGAGCCATATTCAGAGAGGTCACCAAAACGGTAACACAATAACATCCGCCATCACCGACGATTTTATTTTGTGTTGACATAAAACTCCGCTAGGCAACGGCAATAGTTACCAAAAATAACAAACGCAGTTCGCAAATTTGCAATGCGGTTCTATTACATTGACCGTAACATATTACATTCCATTTGAATACATGCTTCTGTTGTCATTTCGCGCTATCACGCAATGTGACGTCATAGAACTCTATTGCAAATTTGTGAACTGCGTTTGTTATTTTTGGTAACTATTGCCGTTGCCTAGCGGAGTTTTATGTCAACACAAAATAAAATAGTGTTACCGTCTTGTTGACCTCTATGAAGATGGCTCATGTGAGCCGAAAGCTTAGAAACAAATTAATAAAAAATTATCCAAACTTTGGAGAATTTTTTTCTTTATTTTCAACTAAAATTAAAGCCAAAATACGACGTTTAGAACGTCTCATGATTAAACATAATAGACATTCATTGTCTTTTATATCTAACAATATATGTTTAGAAATATATATATATATATATATATATATATATATATATATTCGCTTAGCTGTATTACCTTCATTTTCACGAAAATGCCTTTACTAATGACATCCATACAGCCTGCCCCTTTCTACCTAAGTGTTAAAATGAAGAATAAATAAAAGTATGTAGTATTTGAAGATCTGTGTAATTGTAGCCGTGGTAATTTATATTTCCGAAGAATTTCTTCGTAATTCATGTCTGCGAAACTAATAGCTATTCTGATCCTTTGGGATCCACTAAGTAATCAAGAGAGATACTATTTAAAACAATTAGTATACAGCTCGATAAAAACTTAGTAATATACAGTAGCGGCCATAATATAAGGAACGGTGAAGGGCTGTCTTCTCAATGTGTCATGAAAACTGTTAAGTTTAGTGGCGGCAATTTGATGGTGTGGGGAATGATTTCATCTGTAGGAGTTGGCCCTATCATTCCCATACATGGTAATATCATTGCTGAAATTTACAAAAGGTTTCTTCAGCTGCATGTGGTCCCAAGATTTTACCATAATCTTGATGAATATACTATTTTTCTGCAGGGCAATGCACCTTGCCACAAGACTCAGAAGGTTATGGCTTTATTTGAAGAAGAAGAAATCGCCCTAATGAAGTGGCCAGACCAGAGCCCTGACCTGAATCCAATAGAAAATATTTGGAAGATAATTTGAGAATGGGCTCAGAAAAGAAACCCGAAAAACCAAGATCACGTGTGGGAGTTATTGAAAGACAAATGGGAGGGAATTTCTGCTGATTTTTTCAAGAAATTATTTTGATCATGTGGTCGACGATGCAGAAATGTCATTGTAAATGAGGGGATGTTTATCAAATATTAAATTTTGTTGATATTTTGTTCACAATCAAGTATTAACAAGATTGTTCCTAAACTTTTGTCAAGTAGATTCTTTCCGTTGTCCAATTTAATCTTTATTTTTTAAAAGAAGATTTATTTAATTTTTTTTAACTTTGTATAATATTTACAAATATATATATATATATATATATATATATATATATATATATATATATTGTTTTCTTACGTAATATTCCAGCATTTAACATCATTTTGTTGATAGATTTCACTCAGTAGTTTCTCGTATACTAGCAAGGTAGAAATATATGATATTTAACATACTCTAGTGTCAGGGTTTAGACTTTCAGTTGAAACGATCCCTGTATACAGAACTTCTATAATCGGAAAAGATAATCACATGAATTAGCCGAAAGAGATTTGGAAATATTTCAAATATTCTATCAGCGCCAAAACTACTTAGATTTGCCAGTCTCCAATAAATGTGTCCAAATGGGCAGAATTTGTAGAGATTCCATGGACAACCTCCTTCTGTACTATGTAAAACCGAAATAGTTTCCCTTATACAGGAGAGTGGGTAAAATAATTGAGACACCTTGGAATTTCAAGCAAATTCATTTCAATATCGGTTAAGACCGACGTTGGCAGTAATTACAACTGGAATTCTGCTCGTGATCAACTCCTGAATAATATTCAGTGAAATTTTATCCATTCTTCAGCTTAAACAGGCTTCAATCCTTTCAATGGTTTAGGTGAAGAATATCGACTTTTCATTTCTTTTTCTAAATTGAACCATAAATGTTTAATGATGTTGAGATCTTAGGACTGTAGTGGCCAGATAAGATGTTCTACTGCATTAGAATTTTTCTCGTAGGATGTAGCTAGAAATTTAGCATTTTGAATGTGGGCATTATCATTCCAAAAGATATTTCCATCCTGAAACAGTTCCTTAACGATATAATGTTCGTCTTAAAAATTTTAAATAATTCTCTCTGTTTGTTTTAATAAACTTATTTAAATAATATCTATAATATAAAAAATAATGTTAGCTAAAAAATTAAGTAAATCTAATATTAAATAAACATAAAAATAGACAAGAAATGTCATTTTAAAGAAATGATTCAAATTATGCTGTTAGCGTACTAGGTATTTCCATTTTTCACCCATGGAGTTTATAGTAAAAAATTGAACAAATATTACCTCTTAAAATACTAGCGTTTATTTTTATTAACTTTTATTATGTGTATTTAAGAATTAGTCCTTTTAAAATAATTTTCGATAAAAATGAACAAGATCATAATACTTTATTATTTAGTAAATTATATATAATAGAAAGTTCGGAAGTGACTAGGCGTAGAGGGATACAGTTAAAATCGGAATGATGTATGCGGTGCGTGATATGAATCTAACATAATATAACTGTGGGAAAAATCATGACGATAAGAAGGACATATCATGACTGACTTTTGACTTTAAGTGTTCATAATTATGTGGCATTATGCTGGAAGAGACATTGAATTAAAAATTCAGATCTGACGTACAAAGGAAGCCAGACGCAGGGTTAACCTGGGGGTACTTACAGTCGACGAATGCCTTAGTGATCTCAATAATACATCCGATATTTATAATTTCTTAACGATAAAGTTGGAGAGGTGGTAAATAGACATCCGCTTCAGAATCTCTCTAGCTGACTCTTACAAGCAGAGGAAAAACTGATTGAATATTGGAGTGAACTTTATTTCGGTAATGAAGGGTTAAATTTAATGTTATAATATAATTGTTACCTTCACAGTTTTCTGTCCCCTATAGGAGACAAATCCTATGTAATCCATCAACCAACTAAAAACCCAAAATAAAGTTGCACACCCGCAAAAGGGCATTTAAACGATTTTGAAAAAATCCAACTAAGAAAAATTCACAAGTCAGTGCAAAAAGCATATCCTGACTGGATTAAAACAGTAAATTTACAAATGACGTATTTTCACGCCTAGATGCGACAAGGACGCTGGAGCCGGCATCATGGGAAGTTTCACTATTTAAAACCACGTCACTCCACATCAAAATCACTCGACATGGAAATGCTTAGCTGACGACTTCGTGGCATTGTAACGAAAGAAAATTCAAGAAGCCAATGCGGGCGCAGGGTACGTCACAGTTTCATTCGATCTCTTCTTTCAATTCTTTTTTTTCTTTTTTTTTTCATTCAACGCCGACTGCATTTAGGTTACGCCACAGTTTCATTTGATCTCTTCTTCCAACGTCATTTTCTCCATTTTCACACCACGCCGCTAAAGAGGACAAATGCAAGAACCAAATGTACGTGTTAAGTACTACTTTCTTTCTTTTTTTTTTTGCGTTCTCTTTCTCTCAACCTATCAAACCTGCTAAAAAGAGGAAGGGACAAAGACTTTACGTTCCGCTACTACACAACCATGAACTCTAAACTTCTGCGGACATTTTATATACCTACATTGCTAGCACGAACAATTTTAACTACAGACCTGCATGGATTTTCAGTTAACATTTTCTTCTCATAAATATATTACAGTGTTCAGTTAAGAAAATAACATACATTTTCCTTCTTATACTTTTGTCATTCTGTAAATAAATCTTTGCTTTAATATGCACACGAAATATTTTATTCTTTCACATTTCAACAACCAACAGTCAACCTTCTGAAATTTAAATTCTGGGGACTTCGGACATGTTTGGCACAAGGCCAGTTTACCAAGCATCTGCGAGACCCCTACATCCCCAAAGTGCCATTTTTGTAGATGAATACTGTCTTGAGCTCAAGTTTATTTTTGCATTTTTAACTTTGTGAAATGAAGGGACAGTTAATTCTATGGGTTTACTAATGCATGTATTGGCAGTTAATATCAGAGTTAGTTTATTTCAAAACCGATATTTACGTAAACATTTACCATAAAATGAATAACTCCGAAAGTTAGACATACAGTAGATTGAAATGTTTGCAGTTCTGTGGAAAGGTATCTGGACAAGAACTATTTTATCTTTTATAAGGCATATTGAGAAACTCAGCACTTTAATTAAATTAATTTGATTTACTCAACAAATGTTTTAACAAAAAATAATTGTTACAAAATAAATTTAATATTTAGTACAATAGTTTTTTGCTTTGATCACAGCCTTCATTCTGTCAGGCTTTGATATCACAAGCTTCTTTAATGTATCGAATGGTATCTCCTGCCAAGCAGCTTGTATTTATTCCCAAATTTTGTCTTGCGAATTAACATTAGATTTATCAATTTGAGACCAGGAAATAAGAAAAAAGTCAGTCATATCCAGGGATAATAGAATAATTAGTAGTTTCAAAATATCTTGTTTCATAAAAAAAAGGAAAATTAAATATAATTTCTTTTTCATACATTTCTTTTAAATCTAATTTTAAATAATCAATATTTATCAGAAATTTACTTGGCTTTTTTTTCTTTTGCAAGGTACCCATCGTCGAGCTTGCAAGCTAAAAGATATTTTTAAAACGAGAGGACCGAATTACATGACGAGTGTATTAAGCAAACCTTTACCGCAGAGATATAAACAAATGAGACAGTTCTATCAAATACTATTTCTTGTTTACGGTGCCTTCGACAGGCCATCAGAAATATATCCCACTGAAACACGTCTGTTTATATCGGACATACTAATGACGGATGAGGGATATTGGGTTTTACAATACGTACCACTAATAATAAAAAACGGGTATGACGTGCCATCTACAGTGTTAATATTTTATAGCAATTGATGATAATTTATGTGTTTATTTGTCTATCTAACCACTTTTAAAATTTAAATAATGATACAATAAACGGAGCAATCCGGTGGGTGTCGAAGATTGGCTTCTATACAACGCATATAAAAATATAATATGGTTAGTGCCTCAGTATAAAGGGAGGTGGTATTCCAATGTAATTTAGGCCCAGATCTACTATATACTTCAGACTGATTTCATTTAAGGATAGGTCTAAGTTTTAGGACACCGTATGGGGGAGAACGGGCTATACTGAATGTATAGGCCTAGCTCAGTTTTGTGCAAAAACTATTGATATTGACCTGTACGTTGCAATTTATGGCATTTTTTCTTTTGTCTGTACTTTCAGAAGGCATGCGATAATGCTCTTTTAAACCCTTCTGTCTCGTGTAGCTCATAACACATTTTGTATTGTTATCTCTCCCAAACACAGCTGTCCATTGATTTGCTTAAGCTTATGAAGCATGTCATGCGCTGTTTTTCCCTGTCTCTTTTTTTTTCCTCTATGAGCCCTGTTCGTATCAGATAATTAAAACCTTCACCGAACTATCAGATTAATGAGTAATATTACAAAATTGATCGTCCGAATCCTGATGAATAGAGCACGAAGCAGAATCAGGCCAGTGATAGGATAAGAAGAGTTACCGGTTCGTCAAAGACATTGGAACAAGGAACGCCATATTCATAATTAGGTTTCTCTCGGAAAGAACAATGCAAATGAAGAAGGATTTGTACCTATGTCTTATCGATTTTGCCAAGGCGTTCGACAAAATACACTACAAAGAAGTGATGGAAATGCTCAGATATATTTGGAAAATACATTAGAGTAATCGAGAATTTTTACTGGCTGTAAACCGCCAGCATACGGACAGGTAACGAATTCAGCAGATGTACAAAGATAGAAATGGGCGTAAGGCAAGGATGTACCTTTTCACCGGATCTGTTCAACTTGTACAGCGGTAATATTTTGAGGACCCAAGATGTTACGCCAGGATTTGTAATAGGAGGCCATGCTTTGAATAACATAAGGTACGCAGATGATACAGTACTTATTTACAAACACGGAAAGGAAACTACAATACCTCCAGTACTTACAGAAAATAGCCGAAGAGCGTGACAAAAAAGGACTACAAATAAACTGCAAGAAAAATGAATGAATAGTCGTTAGCAAAAAGAGCAACCCGAAATGAAAAATACAGTTGGAGGATACTAAAATCAAGCAGGTACAAAAAAAAATCTCAATACCTGGGAAGTGTTCTAACAGAAAACGAAAAGTTCGACACGGATATCCAAAGACGAATTGACATGGTGAATGACGCGTTCCAGAAGCTGAGTATAGAAACATGAAACGTTCACTAGAAACAAAGAAGAGAATACTAGATTGCTTGTGATATCAGTTCTTTAATACGGTTGGACTATATCATCAAAGACTAAAAGAACAAACTTAAGTCACTTGAAATGTGGGTCTACAGAATGATGCTGCGGATATCATGGACTGAGGATGTGAGCAATGATGAGGTGTTGAAAAGAAAGGAAACGAAAAGGAAATTAATACTGAGCATCAGGAAGAGACAGCTAAAGTTATTGAGACATGCAATGAGGAAGGAGGGCTTAGAGAACCTGATACAAACAGGCCAGTCAGAGGGAAAAAGAGACAGAGGAAAGCAGCGGATAATATATTTGAAGGGCCTGAGTAGATGTGTAACAGGCCGGGGGCTGCGAGATGTTACAAAATAAAGTTTTCTAAGAGCCACCAGGGATAGGGAGACATGGAAGTCCATGATCGCCTAAGTCATGAAAGGAAAAGGCACATAGAACATAGCCAAAGAACACTCCTGCCAAAATTTTCAAAGTATTATCATTTAAATGCCCGTCGCTTTTCTTATTTATCATATTAAATAAGTTAAAAAGGACTACATTTTTTCAAGTGAGTTTGAGTGTGTATTCTTTATTCGGTTTGAGAATGAAATTAAAAAAATGAGATAAGAATTTGCATCTATGTATATTTTTAAAAAAATTATGTATATATATTCATCCGCATGCAGATCTGTTTCGCTTGACACAGCCTATGAGTTTGGTTAGACATCCGATTCCTTTTACCCAGGATTAAATCCCCACAGAATTTGCGTCAGTCGAATATTCTACCACTGAGCTATGGGCGTTCGGTAGAAGGAAGAATACTTTTAGCGTGTGATATACCATGTATACATACGCCAGTTGGAGTGTTCTAATCCAATACTGAATATATATATATATTCATCGGCAGACAGATCTGTTTCGCTGTATCACAGCTCATCAGTACGGTTAGACAGCCGATTGCTTTTTCTCCAGGATTGAAACTCGACCGAATTGGCATCAGTCGGCGATTCTACGGCGATTCTACCTCTTTTAGCGTGTATATTATCATTATACACGCCCAGTAGTTAAGAGTGCTCTACTTCATTGCTGAATGAACGATGCGTAGATTCCAGAGTAGCAAATGTTTTTCAAAGTCTACCATTCTTCCAGAGTGTGATAGCGTAAATAGTCATATATATATATATATATATATATATATATAGTAATGTGCAAAAGTATTAGGACAAGAACGATTTTATCTTTTGTGAGATATAATGACAGAAAAAAAATTAATTGAAGTAATTTTATTTGATTTACTCAACAAATGCATTTACAATAAAAATACGTATAACAAAATAAATTTTGTATTTAGTATAGATTTTTACTTTGATCATGGCCTTCATTCTGTCAGGCATTGACATCACACGCTTCTTCAATATATCAAATGATATCTACTGCCAAGAAGCTTGTATTATTTTCCCAAAGTGTGTCTTTGCATATTCTAAGCGCGTTCTTACGTTTACTTCACGCAAGAATGGTTTCCTAACCGTTACTCTCACATACAATCTATTTCCACAAAGGCTTCTGGTAACTGTTGACCTAGAAACCTATTCATTTTTTGGAAGCAGTTTATTGCACTCGTTCCTTACTTCACCAGCTGTCTTCTTTTGATATCTCAGGCTATCTCATATTAGATATTTAAGCTTTTTATCAGATAGTTTCCTTGGCTGTCCATTCCTCTTCCTTGTTTCAAACTCCCAGTTTCTTTTTGTCTAGCCAGGGTTTATTTCACTGTATTTGGGGAAAATTTAATGTCAGCTGCAGTCCTTCTAAGCCTTCACCCAACGTCTCATTAAGCCTTTTTTCTTCCCCTTTGTGCAATTGTTAGCTCTGCTACATTTAACATTGTGGGCTGATTAAAAAATAAATTATTTGCCAAATTCAAAAATAAAGAGCACTTGCATGAACTACTCGAAGTCAGACAGCTAACTATTATCAAAATAAAGTTTAAAAAGGAACCTTTAAACTAAGTTGACACTATTTACAGCTCAATTCGAGAGCAGGGATTAAGAAAAAAAACTGTAATATCTAAGGATAACAGAATAATAAGTAGTTTCAAAATAACTTGTTTAATATAAAATAGGAAAAATTAAATGTAACTGCTTTTTAATACATTTCATTTACACCTTGTTTTAAATAATCAAGGTTTATTATGAATTTACCTGGCTTTTCACCCTGTATTTGAATTTCACGAAGGTTTTTAGAAAAATTAGCAATTTCCTAATAGTTTTGCATTCTACTGGTAGTGTACAAACATGTTAGTACATGGGTTATTTTAAACTTTATTTTGATGCCTCCATCTAAATAACTTGTTTAATATAAAATAGGAAAAATTAAATGTAACTTCTTTTTAATACATTTCATTTACACCTTGTTTTAAATAATCAATATTTATTATGAATTTACTTGGCTTTTCACCCTGTATTTGAAGTTCACTAAGGTTTTTAGAAAAATTAGCCATTTCCTAATAGTTTTGCATTCTACTGGTAGTGTACAAACATGTTAGGACATGGGTTATTTTAAACTTTATTTTGATGCCTCCATCTATTTATAGAAACTCATAACTTTAATATATTTGTCAATTAATTTAAAGAAGTTTTTTTATTGATCGTTTGTATCGAAAATTATCGATTCATGATTCAATATTGGAAATTCTTCTAGAAATAGTCAATCTGGCATAATACTAATCTGCACACATATAATTTAAAATCAGTTTCTAAGAGCAAATTTAGAAAAATTACTGAGAATTAAGGACACCACAGTATTACAAAACATATATATATATATATATATATATATATATATATATATAAAACATCAAAGTCGGCATGGCTTTGCTCAGTTAAGTGACTAAATTCTCCGCATTATTGCTTTCAACTTTGCAACAAAAAGAAACTTCGTGCAAAATTATAATTTCATCAATGAAAAACAAACTTTTTGTACTAAGCATCATCATAGTTCTAAATTATATTGTCGTAAATGTCTTAAAGTCCTCGACATCATGCGGAGATAGCATTAATGTGGAGAAGTCTGACACTTAACATGCTAACTTCGCAGTTTCGTGAAAGCAATACTAGGATATCCTCATTCATCACGGCCTTTTCTCAAACTGCTGTTGTGTCTCGAGTTTTTTTCTCATTCTCATAGTGCTTGGTGTAATTTGACATTTTCTATTTGAGTGGTTCTAGAGATTGTAAATTGCTTTTGACTGCTTTTGTTGTGTTGAATTTTAGCCATTGTCAAAGATATATTTTTTTATTTTTCACTATTAAGTAAATGTATAGATTCTTCTAAATGTATTTTTTATTTCTACATAATTTATGTCAACAAAAGGACATAACAAACAGCAAGTAAAGAGTAAAAGAAAAATTAAATAATGAAACGCAGTACTGTGTCCCTCGTTTATAATAGGACTTGCATAAAAGAGGAATAATTGCCAAAATACACAGTTATATATATATATATATATATATATATATATATATATATGTATGTATGTATATAACTGTGTATTTTGGCAATTATGAACAGTATGGCGTAGTTATTTCTACCGTCCTGATTATTTACGATGAACTTTTGTTATGTAAAAGTGTCATTCGGAAGGATTCGAACCTGCGCCCCGTATCGAATCTGCAACCCCTAATTTCCGTAACAAGTTTACATTTGTTGACATGACGATAAATTTCACAGCGGATATGCTTATTACGATGAATCGAAATTTTTATTATATAGTCTTGATTTAAATTCGTTTAAACTGTTCCTCATTCGTGGTCGAGATTATCTAAGACACGCTAGGTCAATTGATGGCTTCCCCTATGTGGATAGGCGTCGCAGATTCGAATCCTGTCGAATGAAACATATTTTTGTAACACACATATATCGAAAATTATTAGGCCAGTAGAAATAAATTTATAATACTGATTGATTATATACAGAATATCTACGAAAATACGAGTATCTATGAAAAATAATGTTCAAAGAAATCTTTTCAAATTGTCGGTTGTTTATAACCAGTTCCTTAAATTTTGCTTTTTTATGTAAAACATGTTATTCTAATATATACTCTAAAAAATTTGCATTGACCTCTCATTTTTGTGAACACCTTTAAGTAATCATGCAACACAACCGAATATTTAAAACTCAGGCTATACCCTAGTCTGAATTAGTACTGTTCAAGTGAATATTACTTAAATACTAATTTGTTATCAATTAGACTCCAGGAAAAAATGAATGTTAAGAGAGATTAAAAAATGTTTATCTACCAAGTATGTGTTGATACTCCCGATCATATTAGTATCGCTGTTACAGGATTGCACATGTACATACGAATAGAATTGATTATTGTGTATTTAAACTTAATGCAAAATTATAGTAAATATATTTTAGAATTTTCAATTCATGAGATTCTTGAGATTATATTAGAAAAATTTAAAACCAGTATCTCTAAATCTTAAAAATCAAGAACAATATCTTATAATCTTGATATCTGATTTAGACATTCCGAATTTGACGTCTGATTTAGTTGTACAAATTTTGATTTAAAGCTGACGGATGAATTACTAATTATTAATTCTTAGCATCAATTTGATAAATTGATTTTATATACGCAAATTTCGCAGGTATCGCTCGGATGAGCTTCAGTCACTGATGCCTCCTCAACAGGTGTTTACCCGTGCAACCAGACTGGCAACTGGGTCCCACCTATTCACAGTCAGGTTAGCCAAATGCAGACGACAATTTTACTCCTGCAGCTTCCTCTCTCGCACTTCCCGCCTGTGGAACTCACTCCCGTATTCTTGCTTTCCTGACGGCTACAACCTCCAGAAATTTAAATGCAAAGTTAATACTCATCTACTAACCACTGGACTCTAGCTCTCTCCCCTACCCTGTATAACCTTCCCTTTCTCTCCACCTATGTATCTGTCATCGCACCTGCTTTCTCAGCTTTCTATTGTTCCTTTCTAACTAGTTTGTACTCCTCACTCTTTTCTAATTAATCTCTTTACATTTATGTAACCCCCTGCACATCAGTGGCGTTTCTGCCTTGCTCGGGGTGAAATGATTAAAAAAAAAAATTAAACAGATTATATGCTTGTACACGTGATATCAGCCGTTAATAAAACTGCAGGAAATTATTTTCCCATATTAATATAAACTTTTTACATTGTTCTCATTATTGTTTGAATCGTCATTGCCATTATACAACCTTTCGACTGTTGTACGCACCGAACTTTATCAAGTGCTAGAAATTTCTAAGCGAAGCTTTTATTACGAAATAATGAGTTTCTTTGTTTTTTTTATCATGTCACCTGAAGCAAAGCATTCAACTGCCACTATAGCGTAGGGGGTTACATAGAGCGATTGGGTATAGGAAATGTTAGAAGGAGGGTGATAGACGACTTAGGATGTACATAGGGAGAGAGAGTTGGAGAGACTGGGTGTGAGTTAGTGTGTTAGGAGGTGTCTTTGGATCTTACATTTAAACTCCTGGAGGTTGTAGCCGTCGGGGAAGCAAGCATGCGGTAGGGAATTCCACAGGCGGGAAGTGCGAGGAAAGAAGCTGTTGGAGTAGAAATTGCGGTTACATTTCATCGATTTCACTGTAAAAGGGTGGGACTTAGTTGCCAAGCTAGTATCTCGTGCAAATTCACATCTAGGAGACACCAGTCAGAGCAGAAGCCATGAAAGTATTTATAGAAGAAGCACAGGGAAGCCACGCCACGCCGGTGAGAGAGATACTGCAGGCGGTCAACCATGTCGGTATCAATCACATTACAGATTCTTCGCTGTATTTTGTCAAGAACCCCGAGGAGAATATAACGGGCACCCGACCAGATGTCTCATATCATCTTTAAATATGCGATACCACTTCTGGATTCCGTGTATTTATGTACATTTAACTCAACTGCGCCTCTGCTCAAGGACACATGTTCAAGTACATAAATTCGTTATTTTGTTCCAGTAACTTGATCTAACACGTTGTCAGTTCAATAATAAGCTACAGCCCTAGTGAAAAATTGACTTAGAGAGTTAATTCAAAAGAAGTTATCTCATGGCTACCAAAAATTGCATCGCATATGATACTGCAGTGATTGTAATAAAAGGTTTGGAACGAAATTCCTAGCACCTGAAGAAGGCCGGAGCGTACAACGGCCAAAACTTCGTAAACAGGTCAAAACGGTGAGTAGAATAGTCCGAACAACATAAATAGTGTAAATGCTACCTCATCTCAGAAGTATACAAAATTACATCACTTTATTAGAAGAATTTAATTGTCCTTCATCTTTCATGAGTGCAATTTATAGATAGTGACGCCTATGTCAAATTTGTCATGTTGTGTACTGTGACGAGAATATCCATGGCAACAACGAAAAGAGTCTTAGAAACGCTCATAACCCTGGCAATGTAAACAAAAACAAAACAGAAAAATACTTCTTTGCGAAATGAAAAAGTCGGGTCGTAGCTCACGCGCAAAAAAATAAATAAATAAAAATAATTTTCTCTGACAGAATATCTACTTCTACATTGAAATGACTTTATCCTTCATGTGAACATAAATTCAATTGGATATAAAATAAAAATCTGAGATATCGCTCTCAACAACTTTATTCCCTAGGTGAACATTAATTAAACCGGATATGAAACTGTCTGAGATATTACTCTCGATAAATTTCTTCTTTTTCTTTATTGGGAACATTGAATTTAAAAATATATTTTATTCAAGTTATGAATTAAATTGTTTCCTTTTTTTACGATCGTTTTTTTTTATTGATATTGATGAATCGCTGATAACTTTATTTTATTGTTTTCTTTGGGATAACCAATTTTTTGTCTGAATCCTTAATTATACCCGGACCACACCCCTGTGCCAATTTGGTTATAAAATATCCGACGAAAAAAATAAATTTTATTGTAACACAGCAGCCGAGGTTATCAGATAAAAATTCGAATATCCTACGAAGCTTTGCCCCGTTTGCGACACTACATATTGGGTTCCTTGATAAAATCCAAAAGACAATCAGCAATATATATAGTATAGTACTTAATCTTTTGAAGATTAAACATGTTACTAGACTAGCATAGAGATTTCATCAATTAATATTTTAGCTGGCTATATATAGCCGTAAATATTTGTTTTAAACATTTCACTTCAAGCAAGGTAGTTTTACTGCCAGTGGTGTGCGGCGAGTTACAGAGGAGGAAAGTTTTGAGAAAGAGCGACAAGTTTTAAGGGGAGTCAGGAAGTTGGTAAGAGAAATATACTGGTGTGATGATAGTAGAGTGGACAGAGAAAAGAATATGAGGGAAAGGATGTGAACCAAAGAGATAGGAGATAACAAATGACCTTACAATTAAATTCTTGCAGATTGTAGCTGTCGGGGAAGCAAGTATACGGCGGGAAGTGCGAGAAAAGAACCTGTAGAGTAGGAGTTGGGTTTAAATTTTACTGGTGTTACTGTAAAATGGTGGGAATGAGTTGCTTGTCTAGTAGGACGGGTAAATTCATGCATTGTGGACATCGTTGAAGTAAGCTCGTTAGAGAAGAAACCGTGAAAGTATTTGTAGAAGAGACATAGGGAATACACATATGGTCGGTGAGAAAATGACCGCATCTGAGCTACCAAATCGTGATCGATCACATTACAGATTCTCCGTTTTGTCAAGAACCCTGAGGTGAATAGCAGTGTTACCCGACCAGATGTGGCAGCAATATTCAATACACAGACGAATGGTAGATTTATATATGAGCAAGACGGATACAGACGGGAAATAACTTACACAGTGAACCAACATTCCTAGCAGCGGATTTAGCTATAGGTTTGATGTAGTAATTCCACTTGAGGTCTGTTGAGAGAATTAGGCTGTGGAGAACACACTTCAACCTCCATGCTTTTTAGCCAATCTAATCTGAATAAGAATTATGCAATATGAATCGCCATTTACTGTCGTTCTGATAAATCTTTCCACTTACCACTCATTATTATTGTTTCTAATTCTGCCTTGTCAGTGGTTATACCGATTTTGTATTAAAGAAATAACAATTATTTTCTAGATAGCATCAGTCACCATCTAGGCTTAGACCGGTACACCCATTACGTTTGTTATTGAAAAGTGATTATTTCTATATTCGTTGTGCTGCACTATATATCGGCTTGAAACCGCTGTGGTGATACCGAGCAAAGCGAGGGACCGGATGTTTGTACTCTAAGGACCAGAAAGCAAATGACCAAAACTGGTCTTTGCACAACCGGCTCCACGCAGAAAGCCAGAAACTAATAAATATCAAATTCCAGTTCGCGAGCCTAAGGGAATTTTATTTATCATCCAATGGAAAGCCCAGAATTAAATACGAGTGTGAATTTCCAAATGACCTGCTGGGACCCACAAAGACGAAATAAAAAGCCGACACAGAAAGCATCGCCAGAGTTGAGAAAGTGCGAGCATAATTAGCACGTCCTTTGATCTTGTCAAGCGATCCACTACGCTCGCCTCGCCTTTCCCTCTCACTTTCTTCACTGTCCGCTGAGTTACTTACCCTACCAACGGATGTAGACATCAAAGACATTCTTAACTAAAAACGCTCCCACATACTTACGCATAAACTCTCTTTCAGCATTTACTGCTATAAACATTTTAACGTCCTTTAGACCCATCCTAAAGACATTACTTTATTTGTAAAAAAAAACAGAATTGATATCTGTGTATATATAAAATGTTGTCTCTATACTCAATTTGATTTTCTTGTTTTATAACCCCTCTTATAATTTATAGTGGGCTATCAACTAAGGAGACCACATTCAGTTAATCTGTTTCAACACACAACTATGTTTCACTAGAACGGATAACCCACTATACCAGAAATCGCAGAGCCGAATTAGAATTCCTGGTGAATTCGTTGCATTTACTTACGCACAGATACCATTGTATAATGTATAATTCATCTCTTCTCCTTCCATGTATGGGTTAAAATAGCAGAACAGATTTTAGTTGCTTTTGCTGGCAACCAGTCTTACGCAGAATGTAATGGCAACCTAATGCAGGAAAATTTTTTGCCCAGTCAGTCATGTCTCTTTCGAGAAACGGTCGTCTAAGCGTGTATCATCTATGGCACTTAATTGATTGTCTGAATCTGTACTTGTAAAACAGTGACCTTTTAATTTTTTTTTACTCATTTCATGTTACGTAGACATTATGCTGTTGCGAATAGAATATCGATACTGCTTTCGGTGAAACTTTCAGAGTCACCACAGGTTCTGCGTTTAAAAGAGATCTACCTGCAAGATTTCGAACGGTTCGAACTTCCGAGTAATGAAAAACTTTAGAATACTTATGCGACAGTAAATATCGAATATAGGCAACCATTTCAATAATGTCATTTTTGCAAGCAAATAAAAATAAACTGTATCCCTTTTTATGGACAAGGGTAAATACGTTTTTTTAAAAACATTTACCATGACCTTTAGACAACCTTTTTAATTATGGAACGTATTTCTGTAACAACATGTATGATATTCTAGAGCAGTATTTCTGAAACTTTTGACAGAACGGTACTCCTATGAGCAAAATAAAAAATATCAGGTAACATTTACCAAATGTTTTAAAAGATATACATTTAAACTTTATAAAATAAATCCACAGATTTAAAAAAAATAGTGACATAGATATGAACTTAATTTCTTTTAATGTTATTCAACTGTTTATGCAGCTTGTTTTGTGATACATCTTTTCCCACTACGATCCACGAGATTTTCAATGTTTTGTCGAATATGTTATCCGAAAAGCCTTTTACTTTCTTCAACTGAGCATAATCTTTCACGTTTTTTTTTACTTTTTATGTTATTTAAACGTTAGAATCCTAATTCACATAAATAGTAAATAGAAAAATTTCAATAAGACTGCTAAAGCCATTTTAGCTAATGGGGGATAGACATTTTGTATTGAAATCTAAAATGTATTCATGGGTAACGTCGAATGATTTATTTTTAAAACTCGATCACTAGAAATGGTGGCCAATTCGTCTTCCTTTTTTTTTACACATAACTGAAGTTTAATATTAGAAAGCACATACTGAAAATAATTACAAGAAATTACTTATTAATTCATTCGAATACTAACATTGTATCTTTATTATTTCCACACACACACACACGCACACATACAAACACACACGCACACATACACACACACTTATATATATATATATATATATATATATGTGTGTGTGTGTGTGTGTGTGTGTGTGTGTTGTGTGTGGTAATATTTTTATCATTATTTTATAATAAAAACATAGTTTACTGCAATATAAAAGCTGTTGTGTTTCAGTGCTATATAATTTTCATCTCGTCAGATAGTGAATGTTTTCAGTTAGGTATCATTATATACAGAAACTTGAAAAAAGACACAATTTTGACCATATCCAGACAATTAAAGGAGTATTTACGGAGGGTTGGTCTCAGTGAACCAATAAAATGTCAGGTCAAAATAAATAAAGGGTTTACAAATTTAAAATGACTTTTTCTATAACAATGAAGAAACAAATTGAATGATACTTATGTAGCATACCACTCAGTTAAGAGTCATACGTGATACAGGCTTTGGGCGATCATGTCTCTTTCTAGACATGGCCGACTGGGCAGAAGATTATCCCCAGTAGGATGCAATTGCTTTCTGTGTTAGACTGGTTGCCATTCCCATCCAAGGCTATAGAACCCAATCTGTCCTATTATTTAACCCATAACTGGAGGGAAGTGACGGATTAATACCTTTCCCAAGGATATTGTCGCGTAAGTGAATGCAAGGAATTTAAATTGAATTCGAACTCGGCTCCCTGATTTGTCGTTCCGTGTCGATATCCACTACACCATAACGCACATCCCATGTAGCATATCGTAAATCAGAAAAGATATCGTGTTTCATCATGAAAGGGTTAAAGAATTTTCTTTAAGTTATACTTCATTTAAAGTATTGAACAAGAGAAAAAACAGGAAAGTTTATTTTAATACACTTCGCGTAAACATTTGCCCGCAATGTATTAACTTATTGGGTGATTTATCCGTTAAGCCGTAACAAATGAATTATCAGAAGATAGAGTAATCAATCAATATATGCCAGGGGACAGATTATAGATTTCTAGTTATGTTATATTAGGAAAAAATAACTATACGTTAGGGTATATTAGGGTATATTTTAGAAGAGGATGAAAAATTGAAGTGAGTTCATTAAATTTATTCGGCAACATCAGTTTTGGAAATTTTATAATTTGTAATTATTCTTGTAAATATAAAATACATGGCTTATGTTAAGATTTATTGATTGTTTATCCCATATTCTGATCCAATCTTTTCACTCTCTTTTCTTTTTTTTTCAATTGGAGTAGATAGACTAAACTATCGGCCGGTTCACACTCCACCCTCGTCTATTGAACAGGTGAAGACGCTCATCCTTTGTTCCCTGTTTAGGATGTGGTTTCCGGTTTTCTCTTTTCCAATCTCTTCACTCTTACGTAGCCCCTTGCACATCAGTGACGTTACCGCCTTGTTCGGGGTGATATGATTAAAAAACAAATTAAGACTCTATTCTAAGTCCTAGGATTTTCCCTACTTCATCAATGATCTTCCTGATGTCATAAGTTCCCAAATAGTTAGCTATGCATATGACACCATCATTTACTCCTGTTTCAATATAAAATCTTCTAAGGCTCACAAAGTAAGTCTCGGTGTTACTCTTGGAAAGAATATACAAACTGTGATGGTTTGGGGTACGAAGTGACTCGTCAATTTTTAATGTTTCCAAAATGAAGCTTTCCTTTTTTATCTACCATAGAGGAACTTTCCTAACTTTCATCAATATGGATGACGTTGTTTCGAAGAAAGCAACACATTTCGCCTTCTTTGGCCTCACTCTTTCGACTGACCTCATGTGAAAAATCTACCTCAAATCAATAGCAACATCTACCATCTGGGCCATTTTGGCGAGCCAGGAAGTTTGTCTCGTTAGAATCGATTTTGCGAATTTATAAATCTACCGTTTGTTCGTGCATTGAATAGTGTTGTCATATCTGGTCGGCTGATCCTGGTATTTATTCTGGTGATTGTAGGCAAAATACAAAAGAAAGATACACAATATAATCGTTTCCGATTTGGCAATTCAACTTCAGTCACTTTCTAAATGATTCTTCTCCTTCTTCTATGTGCCCTGTCCCTTCAGGACGCAGGCGATCATGGATCTCCACGTCTCTCTATCCCTTGTGGCTCTTAGTATGTTTGCTCCTGTTGCTCCTGGCAACCCCCGTTCCGTCATTTTTGCTGATGACCATGCACTCAGTTTTCTTAAATTTTATTTGTAGTCCCTTCTAAATGATTGAATGGGCTAAAAGGTTAGACATCAACCTAGAATTATGGCTAAAAAGGCAGAAAACTGAAAACGATAGGATTACAAAAGCCAAAGTTTATACTACAGTCTACGACAAAAATTAAGTCATCAATTTACACACCTCAAAAATTTGACTTAGATATGTTTTTTATAACAGTTGTCATTCAGTTTTATTATAGAGACGTCTGCTCAGGCATGTACGTATATATATATATATATATATATATATATATATATATTTTTGTATAACGTCCACATTCATACTACGATATTATTTACATTTTTTGTCATAATCATTCACGAACAATACTCTCTATTCAATATCTCTCACTAAAATTGGGCCAAACCTGTGCTTTGTTGTTAAAACGCTTCTTAACAGTGTCTCTATCTAGTCTCATCTTCGTAAGCCAATAGCATCAGGCCGGTTAATTTCTGATTAATAGCCCATGATGGCATGCGAATCATAGTCGTAACCCTTTAGGGCCATTCGTATCATATTTGATACAGTATGAAAACAAGCCTTGAAAGAAATATTTTCCTGAAAAATTTTTTAAGAGAAATATTTTTAAATTTCAAATGAAAGCAGTACTGACTGCTCAGTCAATGAATACCAAATGTTTCCTTGTAGGGAAATACCAAATGTTTCCTGATAGGGAAATACTGTATCAAATATGATACGAATGGCCCTAGAGGGTTAAGTAGTAATTAGTGGGGGATCTGTTTATTACTTCATAACAATATAGAACTGATCCCCCACTTTATGACAAGTAGAAGCCTTAATCATATTATATTATTAACCCTCTAGGGCCATTCGTATCATATTTGATACAGTATGAAAACAAGCCTTGAAAGAAATGTTTTCCTGAAAAAATTTTTAAGAGAAATATTTTATAAATTTCAAATGAAAGCAGTACTTATAGGGAAATACCAAAAGTTTCCTTATAAGGAAATACTGTATCAAATATGATACGAATCGCCCTAGAGGGTTAACATTGATGGACCAAACGATCTCTCCATAGTAGATGAAGTAGTATATATATATATATATATATATATATATATATATATATATATATATATATATTCTGTTAGAGCTATAACGCTATTTGTGTTGTGTATGAAACGGATATTTTTTCATGTTAAATTCTACTGAAATTCTTCAATTTCAAATCAATCTCTGAACATGTCAAACAGCCATTTTCTGTCAGACCTTTTTTATGAGAGTGTCTAACTTACGTGTATCAGAAAAAGCCATTAGTCGCCTCAGGCACGAAATAATTATAAGACCAACTATGGAGGTTTACGTTGTTTCAGAGTGTATTCGCAAAATTTAAGTAAAGTGAAATACCCGAAAAAAAACGAAAAGAAAATTTATGCAGTTTTAAAATTTCAACTTTTACTTTTTTTTATTCAACTTACAATCTTTAAAAAAAATTAAAAGAATAATTACCACGAAACGTTGAATTTCAACGTAATGATGTGGTTGTCAAATTCGAAGAAGAGAGAATGTCGAAAATTCGGGATGAGCTAAAATGTAAAAGTTTTCCATAAAAAAAGATAATAAAAGTCAAGTTTTAGATGTTGTTTTTGGAGTAATTTAGGAGAAAATATCACAAAGAATATATTAATAATAATAATAATAATAATAATGTTCATAAAGTTAATATTCATCGATGGTTGCATGCATCTGGATTAAAGTCTGAAACCAAAGGCTTTATTCCTGTCTCTAAGAACTTTCAGGCAAATATTAAACATAATAATGTGTATCCAAAATGCAGGTTCTGTGATGAATACCAAGAAACAATAAACCATTTAATCTCAGCTTGCCCCAACTGAATATAAAAATTGTCACGATAGAGTATGGCAATATTTACACTGGACAATGTGAAAACACTAAGGAAAATATGTAAGTAAACACTGGTATGAACATCACCCAGCACCGGTTACAGAATTAGAAGATGTTACAATTCTATGGAATTACATCATCTACACAGACAGGAAAATTGAAGGAAATAGGCCAGGCATTATTGTTATAAATCAGAAAGAAAAAACCTTGCTTATTAATTGATATGGCTTGTTCAGCGCATTGTAACATAACAACCAAGGAATTCGAAAAATTGCCAAAATATAAAGACCAGGAAATTGAAATAGAAAAAATGTCGAAATTAAAAAAATATCGTACCTGTGATAGTTGGTGCATTGGAATGATAAAAATTGAAACCCAAAAATAATTGAAAGAATCCTATGAAAAAGCAGCTTAAGAGATATACAAAAAATTGTTTTGTTAAGCACAGCCCACACAATAAAAAGAACTTTGTCTATGTAACGGGGAGATAAAAAACATAAAACGGAGGCATAACAACACACAACTACATGCCTTAGGTTTTCCTGCAGAATTGGTAATTAGTGCGCTCACAGCAGATATTGATTTATAAGGAAAAATGACATAATAATGATATTAATGATATTAATAATGATATTAATGATATTAATAATGCTAATGATAATAACTTTCGAAATAGAAACGAATACAAAAATCTGATTAAGAAGAGTGAATGTAGCCAAAACACTCATGAAAATTGAAATAGGCCAAAAACGGAAAACGAAAGCAATACCTCAAACCGTTAGCCCATAAACCTATGTAAGGGCAGATCAGAAGATCTTTCTTCTGATTAACCAACAAGGATATCCAACCAACGCAGATTATATATAAAGACAGAAATCGGATTGTCAAACCATTCAAACAAGGCAACCCTAACTTTATTATATTACTAGTGGTATAGCCCGGTATTGATCGGGTGTAAATAAAGCTTTAAAACTAATCCATGGTCCTGGAGCTCAGACTCTTTGGAAATTGGCACGAAAAGTTAAAAAACAATAGTTGTTTCCAGTCAAAGCGAAACCGAAGATTGAAAGAAAAATGAATGAATGAATGAAAGTCAAATTTTGATTCTCGTTCAAATGAGTTTTCCTTCGCAAACTTAATTTTGATAGCTAAATAAGTCCACTGAGTAAATGGTATCATGGCTAGGACTAAGAACTACAATTATACCTACTTGGAGCCAAAGTGTGAATAATGTAAATCGTCACCTTTCTTTATTTAGTGCCTTTAAATTTTCCCCTGTCTCTTTCAGATGTTAAGTATAAGTGGTTTTTTATTCCCATTTTCTTTAAACATTGTTGTAGCTTACATATTTTCATGGCTTCTGCTCGGACGAGGTTAAGTCACTGGTGCCTCTGCAACAGGTGTTTACTCGTGCAACCAGACTGGCAACTGGGTCCCACCCATTCACAGTCAGGTTAGCCAAATGCAGACGATAATTCTACTACTGCAGTTTCTTCTCTCGCACTTCCCGCCTATGGAACTCGCTCCCATATTCTTGCTTTCCTGACGGCTACAACCTCCAGAAATTTAAATGCATTGTCAATACTCATCTATTAAACACTGCACTTTAGCTCTCTCCCCACCTCCCTATATCCTTCCCTTTCTCTCCACCTATGTATCTGTCATCGCACCTGCATTCTCAGCTTTCTATTGTTCCTTTCTAACTAGTTTGTACTCCTCACTCTTTTCTAATTAATCTTTTTACAGTTACTTAGCCCACCGCTCATCAGTGGCATTTCTGCCTTGCTCGGGGTGAAATGATTAAAAAAAACTTCTTGTGTTTCTAATCTTGTCTTCATCGTCTACCCATCTGACATATTTCCGAGCAAAATGCTATGAAACGACTTATAATCTTTTTCTTTGAGCCATATCTATTCAGGACGTTGGCTATCATACCCTCGAACCATCTGTGTTTTTAGCTATACCGCAGAACTGACAACTATTTCAATAAAGTAGATTACTAACTGCTTTCATCTGACTCTTGGCCAAAGAAAATTTCTATGAGTGTCAAATTTTTAAAATCATTCCTCAATATATGTCATTAAGCTAGGATTTGGGATCCTACCCTTAAAACAAATCCCATCGAATCTTTCTCCATCGCTTGGGAGTAAGCCGGCTCAACCCAACCAGGGTGAACGCCGTACAGATACAGACATGCCATAGAAAAGAAAACTTCTTTTTCTGATAAAATGTATAAATGTCTCTTTGTTTGGAATTTAGTTAAAACTTCATTGTTGCTCCCATGTTCAATCCATGGTATTCTCAGCATTTTGTGTAGAACCATATTTCTGCTGTGTCAAATCTACTCTTCGTCGGTGATGAGATTCTCAAGAATTTTCATATAACAAGACAGTTATACATAGTTGCGTTATCTTTGTTTCAGTTATGGTACCGTTTCAACATTGGAATGAACTCTTCCTCCTTTATAAATACTAACCTTCGAGACTTCTTAAAAGAGAGAGTCGAGACGCAGTGTAACTTGACAGTTCGGAGAGATATTTATATTTGCTGACTGATAACACTCTTATTTTTGTATATAACCTAACTTATACTTTTGTATCTTTCTTCAGAGCATAAACAAGCAACGATATTTTCTAACGGATATTTCTTGTTTTTTTACCCTAGAAGTTATGCCTGGATTTGTCATCGGAGGCCACAATTTAAACAACCTAAGGTACGCAAATGATACGGTGCTGATAGGAGACACAGGAAAAGAAACTACAAGATCTCCTACAGTAAATAGCTGAAGAGAGTGATAAGAAAGGATTAAAATAAACTGAAATAATACCGAATGCATGGTCATCAGTAAACAGGGCATTCCAATATGCCAAATACAGGTCGTGTATACTAGAATCAAGCAGGTACAAAAATTTAAATACCTGGGAAGTGTTATAACAGAAGACGGAAAGTGCGACACAGAGATCCGAAGGCGAATCGGCATGGCGAAGGAAGGATTCCAGAAGTTGAGTAAAGTATTAAGAAACAGGACAATTTCACTAAAAACAAAGAAGAGAGTAATGGATTGCTATGTGATGCCAGTTCTTCAATATGGCAGTGAATGCTGGACAATATCCTCAAAGATTAAGGAAAAACTTGAAGCAACTGAAATGTGATTCTACAGAAGCATACTATATATAAAGTGAGGGATCAGTTCCATATTACAATCAATACCTAAACTGAACCATCACTTTGTGGTCACAGTAGTTTCTATATATTTATATTTTTGAGATCCAAAAGCACAAGGATGCATTCCATGAGCTGTGTAGAGTATTAAGAAACCGGACAATTTCGCTAGAAACAAAGAAGAGAGTACTGGATTGCTATGTGTTGTCAGTTTTTTAATATGTCAGAGAATGCTTGGACAAAATCATCAAAGATGAAGGAAAAACTTAAAGCAACTGAAATGTGGTTGTACTGAAGGATGCTGCGAATATCATGGATCGAGCATGTGAGCAATGGTGAGGTCCTAGAAATGATGGAAACAAAAAGGAAATTAATACTGAGAGGAAGAGAAAGCTGAAATTCCTGGTACATGAAATGAGGAAATAGGGTTTGGAGAATCTGATACTAACCGGCCAGATACAGGGAAAAAGAGACAGAGTAAAGAAACGTGTAACATATTTGAAGGACGTAATCAGGTGGATGATCGAACGAGGGTTGCATGGTGCAACAGGAGAAGGCTTGCTAAGAGCCACCACGGATAGGGAGACGTGGAAAGCCATGATCGCCTACGCCCTGAAGGGACAAGGCACATAGAAGAAAAAGAAGAAGAAGAAGAAGAAGAAGAAGAAGAAGAAGAAGAAGATTTTCGAAAGCGTGTCTCTTTATATCAACGCGCATATGAATTTTAGTTTCGTACTATCCGTCCTCTTTTTGAACACGTCTCAGATATTAAATTCTCCTACATAACTGATTTTAGTATCTCTAATTTGTAAATTAACTGTAGGTCTCTTCCTTTTACTAACAACCATGTATTCTTTGAATTTTCTTAGACACTGTTAATGGTTTGATATACATATTATTGTTATAGGTATCTGCATAAACTGGATATTGTGAGATCATCTTGCTGTTTTTTCCATCTTTTGATCAGAAAGTGTTCCTGCTTTTCCACTTCACTCACTTAACTGCCAATTGGTAGAGTCAGAATTTCTTCCATTTCATCTAAACGGTTCATTCATCCATTGAAAATTTTCCTCACTGGATCCTAAAAGACACTCGATTATCCGTTCAACCATCAGCCAATCGATTAATCGTTGATGCTGTGCAATTAAGTGTGTCTATTTATTTCCGATAGTGTTTCAAGAAAATGTCGAGCGTGGACATTTATTCCAGTTTCCATGTCTGTAGGCTGATTTCCATGCAGGTTCCCAGGCAGATATTAAATCATTCCTTATCGTTTAGCATCAGTGTCATTCATTATTATTTCAAATTTTGCCAGTCATTATATATTATATATTTTCATTTTTTCATTTCTTCTTGTGTTTTCCTTCTCTCAAAATATATCTGCATTTATATTAATCAAATATCTATTTAGATATTATATATAACTACAATTAACTTCTATCGAATTGTCTATCATAATTCCGAACAAAATGCTATGAAACAACATATAATTTTCTTCTATTAACGTGTTCATTCAAGACATAAGCTATCCTGGGCTTCA
Source organism: Ascarosepion bandense (assembly GCA_037127315.1). Classification (NCBI taxonomy): domain Eukaryota; kingdom Metazoa; phylum Mollusca; class Cephalopoda; order Sepiida; family Sepiidae; genus Ascarosepion; species Ascarosepion bandense. Next base: position 2,747,975 of record JBBBDQ010000178.1, read on the forward strand.
ACGATTTTCAATCTGCTGTCGATCCTTGACAAATTGTTTTGCCAACCATTCCCATAGGATTTATTATACCTTATTTACTCTGTCCACCTGGTCATAGATAGTTTCTGTAATTTTCAAAGTTTCCAAATTAATTTATGTGCGATGGAAATGTAAGCTTCTCTTTCCAATTCTGCGTATAAATGTCATTGTTTCTATTTTCTTAAAACTTCATCGTTGCTCATGTATTTATCCCACTATTATTTTTTGTTTTTGTAGACAGACATGTATTTTCTACATAGATAAAACTATTGTTCGGCTTTTGCTTCTCTACAGAATAACCAATATTACTTAACAATTCTCTATTACTTTCTTAGTTTCAAACGTAATTTTTCACTTTTTAGTATGATTTTGAAATTAACCTTGTAATTTCGGTTTTTATTTTTCCTTCCTTCATTAAAGATTAGATTCTTATATTGTTTAATTTTGTATCTCCAAACTTCTGGTATCCCTCTGTAGAACGACATGTCTCTTCTTCATAGGTAAGCTTATTGCCCGGCTTTTGCTTCCCTCCATTAAAACACTTCAGAAATATTTAGATTTGTATACTTGTTTAATTTTGTTATCACCAGTTTTAATTTGCTGCTTCTTATACTTAGAACTACACATTCTGTCTTTGAACAAGTGATGTTCATTCTTTTTTCCTATTTTCCTTTAAGGCTATAACCATTATATTTCTGTAGTTCAATTTCTCTGTTTTCAAACAACACTGTTACCTGCATGTCGTAATTCTGTCAAGAATGGTCGCCAATAACATATCCTGGTAGGAGTACTAATCCTATCAGGTTGCTTCACTGTATAGGATGAATGCTCCTGTTCAGAGATGCACGACAGAGAATATATATATTATTTAATAGAAGACAATTGCTGTGAAATCATAGAATAATAATCAAGAAAAAGTACTGGAAACAATATACACAGTAATTCAAAACAAACAGTAATCAGAATTCAGACTGAATTTTCGGAAGTAGGCAACTAAATTTGGAGAATCAACTCAACGTCATTATCACGTGACACCAGAGTGTTTCTAAACACAGTCAATAACATCGCTCTCACTATACAATGCAAACATAAGAAAATCCGAAAAGCAATTAATACAAAAGGCATAATAAATCACGGATTATATTATCCGCCTATTTTTTTCGTGATATTGAAACCGGATTACTGCATTCAAGAAACAGAATATCACCGTTTCGTGTTCCTAGCGGTCACCCCTCTAGGTATTTGCCAGACTCAAAGTTGCTTAACTTCGATGATCGTTACGGAAACCGGTTCTAATTTAGGACTTCACTCAATTCATGGCTATTTGTATGGGTGAGAAGGGAAGCAACGCGTAACATACATGACAAGCATGAGCAAATAGATCGCAAAGCGTGATTTGGGAAATGTACAAAGAGTTCGAATTTCAGTTGTATTCCTTGCATTCACTTACAGGCAAAGACCCTTGGGAAAGGTATTAATCCCTCTCTTCCCTCCAGTTATGGGTTAAAGAACAGGACAGATCGGGTTCTCTAGCTTTGGTTGGCAACCATTCTACTGCAGAAATTAATGACAACCTATTACAGGATACTTCCCAGACAGTCATGTCTCTTTCAAGACATGATCACCCAAACGTGTATCACATATGGCACTTAACTGACTGATTGAATAGGAGAATGCTTGTTAAGAGTTATTACGGATAGGGAGATGGAAGGCCACTAACCCCTACGCCTTGAAGAGAAACGTCACATAAAAGTTAAAAAGAAATATATCACACAACTTCAAAATAGCTCACCAAATCAGGAGCGATCACTACAAGGACTGCTACTCGTCCTCATTTAATTTCACCTCTAAATGAATAGCAGACGATGTCAGCCTTTTCAGGTAAGTCCGATTAGAATTCAGTTTATCTCATCTACATGAGCAAAACACATAGAATAATTAATTTTAGGGTGTAATATATCATTTCCTCGATTGTATGCCATTAAGAATACAGTCATTTATTACAACTGAAAGTACGTAAACAATGCAGTACTCGTGATTCTGACTTTTAGAACAGATGTTGTTATTACACTATGAGAAATTATTTATTTTAAAGTACAGAGACTTTACAAAGTTTTTTTTTTTTAATCATTTCGCCCCGAGCAAGGCAGAAACGCCACTGATGTGCAGGGGGTTACATAAATGTAAAAAGATTAATTAGAAAAGAGTGAGAAGTACAAGCTAGTTAGAATGGAACAATAGAAAGCTGAGAAAGCAGGTGCGATGACAGTTACATAGGTGGAGAGAAAGGGAAGGTTATACGAGGGTGGGGAGAGATCTAGACTCCAGTGTTTAGTAGATGAGTTTTAACTTTGCAATTAAATTTTTGGAGGTTGTAGCCGTCAGGAAAGCAAGAATACGGGAGTGAGTTCCACAGGCGGGAAGTGCGAGAGAGGAAGCTGCACGAGTAGAATTGTCGTTTGCATTTGGCTAACCTGACTGTGAATGGGTGGGACCCAGTTGCCAGTCTGGTTGCACGGGTAAACACCTGTTGAGGAGGCACCAGTGACTTAAGCTCATCCGGTGATTATGGCCCTCCGCATTTTCGTTCATTTTTTATCTGGGAAATACTACATGTTTTAAAAATAACTTACTTCTCATTCATACACCCAGAACCCCGCTAATAGCATGGTAGTAAATATTAGGATTACTCGATTTTCTCTTAATTCAATTTCATAAAATTTTTCCCACCTTTTATGAGGACAAAACTTGAAGCAGCGGAATTGTGGTTCTACAGAAGGATGCTTAGGATATCGTGGACTGAGCATGCAAGCAACGATGAGGTGTTGGAAAGAATGGCAACAAAAAGGAAATTAATATTGAGCCTCAGGTAGAGTAATTGAAGTTCCTGGGACATGCAATAAGGAAGGCGAGCTTGGAAAACCTGATACTGACTGGCCAGATAGAAGGAAAAAGAGACAGAGGAAGGCAGCGGATAATATATTTGCAGGCCCTGATCAGGTGGATTTCGGAACGGGGTTTGCGAGGTGCAACAGGAGCAAACATACTAAAAGCCACAAGGGATAAAGAGACTTGGTGAACCATGATTGCCTACGTCCAGAAGGGACAGGACACATAGAAGAAGAAGAAGAAGAAGAAGAAGAAGAAGAAGAAGAAGAAGAAGAAGAAGTGTTGTGGATTCCGGATGAGGAACCGCACAAAATAATGAACAAAAAAACAGACATTGAGATAGAAAATAGGTTATATTGTACTTGATATACAAACTTGAACGCAGGTTAGTAAATCCAGGAATACTATTAGTTCGAAAAAAATATACAAGTGAAGTCGTTGGAAATAGTATATCCGTGTTTATTAGCTAGTCTGACATCTGATGAGGTAGTCTCTTGGTAACTTCGGTATATCCCGCTAACTTATGTATCGGCTCCAGTACTCTCCGATAACTCTAACCGGTTTCTACGATAACTCAACTCAATGGCAGCAAGTGTTGTTCTCTCTATGGCAGGAGCATATGTAAACTCAGTCGAGTCCATTATCATATACAAAAGGGAGATCCCACAACATATAGCAAACCCACTGTTTGGTTTTTATTATTATGGATAATTTTATTTTTTCAGTTTCGATAGTTTATTGATGAAATTAATTAAATTATGTATCTTCTCTTTAAGATAAGTGGGGCGTGTAAAAGTCCTCAACGACAAAGAAATGTTTGTCATCGTCAAGAAAAAATATTAAATGCATATCTCTTCATATCATTGCAGAGAAGATAGATTGCCATGTGGAGAACGTTAAACTATTCCTGATGTACTCTTTGCACAGGAAAAAACGATGCAGGAACATGCAAGTCTATGACAGTTACGGGATTAAAGAATATTAGCCACAATGTATGTGGGAAAGCGTGGCAAGCAAGCAAAATAACTTTTCATAGCCGTTAAAGTGATTGCTGACCCCTAGTACATCCCCGGAAAAAGAATTTGATCCCTTGCTAGATGACACACAGCTGTCGCTTCTAAGATATATAGTATTCATGCATAACAGCACATCCTCTCACCCTGCCAGGATCTCTCAAAACTGAGAAAACCTAAATTTCTCAACCAAGCTATTGGCGTGGTTCGGGGTGTATATTCTTTTCTGGTGGATATGAAAAATATAATGGATTCTATAGCCTTGATTTGAGGTAAAGGTCAAATCTGAATTTATATCCGTCGAAGTAGAAAATTATCTAATACTTTTTTTTTCTAAAAAATGGCGATTTGAAAATATTAAAAATGGAGTCCATAGAAGTATATGTTTAACAACGCTCAGAAGGATCGTACAATTAAAAAGAAAATATTCAGGTATTATGAAGTGTTTCGGACCTTAATATATCTCAAACATTCACTTACAGCTGACCTAATCAGGAGCTATCACCACCCGACGAAATTTCCTACATCATTTTCTTTCTGTTCTCGTTTTTATTTTATTCGTATCCGATATTACAATGTTATTTGTATTTCTCAGAAGGATTAAAGAAATTATTAATTTTCAGTAATATTTATTGTCATGAAAGTAACAATTGTTATTCAAGAATAATTGTAGTGTTATTAATTTTCGACATTTCATTCTTTCAATAAAATTTAATTCGCTTTTCATCCCTATTATTTAAAATGTCACTGTGTTTAACACACATCAAGATTAATTATATGTCATCTATTTAATATTTCCATGTGTTTTTGACAAGTCAACATTATTGTCAAAAGTAAGCAATAAGCACAAGAAAGGCTCTTAGCGTTATAAAGAAGATAACTCTTTCTGAAAACATATACATTGAATAACTTTCTAACATACGAAGTTAATCTAAACTTATTTATAAAAAGAACTTTGTGTGTGCATGTGCGTGTGTCTGTGTGTGCCTATAGACTTCGAAACGGCTGAACTGATTTTCTTGAAAACTTAAACAGTTGTACTATAAGCGCTTGCGAGTGTTCATAGCTAGGTTTTGTGTCGAGGTACCCCCCCCATAAATATCAAAAATCGATAATCGAAAAAATCAGGTAATAGAAGGAGTAGTCCGATTTTAATCAAATTTGATACACTCATAGACAAAGACATAAGAAACGATATTCAGAAGTTTCAAGGTTACAGTCCTTACAATAGTGCAGAGAATCGATAATATATATATAAAAAAGGCAAGATGTTTGTGTGTGTCTGTTTATCTGTCTGTATGTCCTTTATACAAATCCACAATTTTTATCCGATTCTCACCAAACTTCACACAAATATTCTTTAGGTTGAGTCGGAGCTTCGGGACCATGGATTGGTTTTAAAGCTTTCATTACACCCGAGCAACCCTGGGCTATAATGCTAGTAAAAATAAATGGATTTTTTTTTAAATTGCGCGGTAAATGCAAATAGTTAGGTGCCAAAACCTGACGCCACATGTGCGTATGGAATGATTTTTAACTGCAGAAACGCACAGCATATTATCGTTCAATCTTCCAACAGTGAGAAATGTGGTCAGAGATATGGACGGTCAACTACGCTATTGCACCACCGAGGCAAAGTGCGTCATAACACATTGTTTTGCATATGGAGTGAGTTAAATCTATGAAAATCGATCGACAAACATTGACGAGGTTTGAAGTACACGTCATAAATCCACGACATATGTATCAGTGAGTAGACCTCATTAAATCGGACCAAACTTGTGTAAGGGACTAAATCTGATCTGGTTACACCTGAAATTTTGGCACGAAATAAAAATTACAGTAGGTGGATGCATTTATCACTAAAGACGACGAATCATATTAGCTCAATTAGAAGAAATCGTGGACATAATCTATAGATCTGCACAAACATAAGTGCATGGTGAACGGCCGATTTCAAATTCCAGTTAAATTTCTTGCATTCACATACGCGCAGATAATCTGACTCTGCCCTTCAGTTATGGGTTAAATAACAAAACAGGTCGTGTTCCATCGCCTTGGTTGGCAATTGGTATACCTTAGAAAGTAATGTAAATATTCTGTAGTATAATCTTCTGCCCAGTCAGTCAAGTTTCTTTCGAAATATGATCACCCAAGCGTGTATCACGTATATTTTTTTTAATCATTTCACCCCGAGCAAGGCAGAAACGCCACTGATGTGCAGGGGGTTACATAAATGTAAAAAGATTAATTAGAAAAGAGTGAGGAGTACAAGCTAGTTAGAAAGGAACAATAGAAAGCTGAGAATGCAGGTGCAATGACAGATACATAGATGGAGAGAAAGGGAAGGTTATACGGGAGTGGGGAGAGAGCTAGAGTCCAGTGGTTAGTAGATGAGTATTAACTTTGCATTTACATTTCTGGAGGTTGTAGCCGTCAGGAAAGCAAGAATACGGGAGTAAGTTCCACAGGCGGGAAGTGCGAGAGAGGAAGCTGAAGGAGTAGAATTGTCGTCTGCATTTGGCTAACCTGACTGTGAATGGGTGGGACCCAGTTGCCAGTCTGGTTGCACGGGTAAACACCTGTTGAGGAGGCATCAGTGACTTATGCTCATCCGAGCAGAAGCCATGAAAGTATTTATAGAAGAGACAGAGGGAGGCCACATTTCGACGATGGACAATGGCTACAGTCGTGTCGCCAGATCAGTACCTATCACATAACAGACTCTCCTTTGGAGGTTGTCAATAACACTGAGGATAACGGCAGGGGCACCTGACCATAAATGGCAGCAGTACTCCATGCACGGACGGATGGTTTGGTATTTCACTGACTGATAAGGAGATGCGCATGGGTGTTGCGACCCAGTTCTAATTAAGCATGCCAGTAACTTATATATCGCGGCAGTTGACGAGAAGTATCTGGATCTCACTGAACAGAAGAGCAAGAAGTAAATCATTGAGCATAAACATTCGTTGTCCCCCATTGTTTGCAAAAAACTTAAACAGCATCCTTCCAAAAAGTAACGGGTGCTAATACACGCTTAGCATATCGAGAGGTCTTTACTGGCGGCGTTCAAACTACATGGCTAAACAGTGCAACGTATTATTGCAAGTCCAATTGAAATGCGAAATTCGTTTCAAACATCGATGATTGCTACCCAAATGGGTATCGTCAGATTATCACATATTCAGCGTCTTGAAGTAGACACTACACGATCGCAGATTCAGTGCTGTTATTGAGGTCTAGCAAACGGTGCTTATGTTGGTTCGTTAGCAACGGAAAGAGTTATTTACTGGGTGAACGAAGAAATTCGTTGAAAGATATCTGAAGTTCTCTGCGTTTTATTTTGAAATTCTTATGAAGAAACAAAATTTTACGTTTTGAAAACATCGGCCTGGCAGAAGAATCTAGCTTCCTGAAGAGAGAATTAATTTCATATTTTTATACATATATATATATATATATATATATATATATGATTTGGACAAAATTGGATTTATTTGGCCAAAGTTAAAGGAACAGACGTGGATATCACGATTTGTGGCGAAATAAAATGAATGTTTTTTCGTAAACGCATATTTAATGCTTGGGATCCATTGCAAAAATTCCGATAATTATTAATTTAACATAAAAGTATTAAAGAAAATATCTTCAATAGCATGTTTCACTTATAATTTGCATGTTTAAAATGTTTTTGTATGAGGCTACATAAGAGTAAAAATTTAGAGAAGAGGAGAGTAAAGAGAAAGACTGACCAGTTACAGGGTGTCAATGAAAGGGCAAGAGAAGGATGGGAACACAGGAGTGAAGAAAATTGCAAAGGTAGTGAGAAAGGAAAAGAAGATAAACAGGGTGATATTGAAAGAACTGGAGTCAAGTGGATAAGAGATGAGTATTGACATTGTAGCCGTCAGGAAAGCAAGTATATGAATGGGAGTTCCACAGAGTAATGCCAGAAAAGAAGCTGATGGTGTAGAATTTTTGGTTGCATTTGAATGATCTAACTTTAAGTTGGTGGGACATTTTTGCCAGTCTCGTTGCACGAGTTCGTCCGTGCAGAAGCCATGAAAATACTTGTAGAATAGACAGAGGGAAGCCACATCCCGCCGGTGAGAAAGTGGTTAGGGTCGAGCTACTAAGTCGGGACCTATCACATTACAGATTCTCCTTTGCAGCCTGTCGAGAACACTGAGATGAACAGCGGGGGCGCTTGATCATATATGACAACAGTGTTCCATACACGGACGGATGGTTGATTTATATATGTGCAAGTTGGAGTCAGGCGAGAAAAAGTAGGTCCTCGCTCAAATTTTCGAAGATGGCACATCAGAGATTACAATGCAGGCCAAACATGTTAAAATTGTTTTGTTAATTTCTATTTTTATCATAATGTCTCCAAATTCTCTTAGTATCAGTAAATTAAGTGCCATACGTGATACCTTCTTGAAACATCATGTCACTTTCGATTTGTGACTGGCTATGCAGAAGATTTTCTCACAGTAGTCTGCTTACCAATGCTATAGAATCTAATCTATCCTGATAATTAACACAGAGTTGAAGGTAGAAGAGATGGGTTAATAACTTTTCCAAGATTATTTGCGAGTGAGGGAATGCATCAAATATAACTGGAATTTGAACCCAGCTTCTCGATTTCTCGTTATGAGTTTATATCTACGGCAAGCACATCCTCTTAGTATGGGTCCTGGGTATGCCGGTAAACTGCATCCAGCAGCAAGGCCTCTCATTGGGAGGTTGTTAGGAAAATGGAACCACCTCTTAATAGCTGTTGTTCCCAGGTCCACCCGGACCCGGAGTGGTAGCACATATTCGGGTCCCAGCTGTGGCTAAATAGCTAACCACCAAACTGTGGTAAAAAAAACTATGAATGTATAAAAATAGACCTTTATAGAAACATATACATTTTTGAATGAAAAATATTACTAACAATACATTTTTTACGAAAAAAGATATTACCATTACATATTTTTAAAGAAAAAAAATTATTATCATCATACATTTTTGAAGGAAAAAAAAATTATTACCAACAATACATTTTTGAATACGAAACTAGAAGATTTCTTCAGTTGTCTAAAATAAAATAAAAAATAAATTGTTTTTGTCAAAATCTGATTAAATCAACTTTCTTACCGAACATTAAAACTAATACCTTTTCGGCATTAAATAACCCAAAGAGGTTGATATGCCGTTAAACAAAACTCAAACCGAAACTCAAAAATCCTTTTAGTATATTTTACTGAAAAAATGGTTGGTTGTTAAAAATGTCTGCCTCAGTTCACTTTCATTTTGACAACACTCTAACAGAAAAATGGAGAGAAAAATAACATCTGTCTAGATGTGCTTATTTCCTTTCTATTTCTGTAAACGTTGTTCTTAATTGGTGCTTGTGTTTCAGTTGGTTCGAACACGTCTATTCACTAACAATAATTTTTTACAGCAATAAGAAATAATATCGGTTCATTTTTTTTAGCCATTTTACGTTTCGAGTATGAAAATGCGGGAAACAGGTATACATCATCATTTTAAATATAAATACCTGAGTAACTATATATTTCAGGCAAAATATGTGCATAGTGGTGCAGTGGATATCGATTCAGAACGACAAATCAGAGTGCTGAGTTCGAATTCCTGTTGAATTTTTTGCATTTTTTGCACAAATACCCTTGGGAAAGGTATCAATCCGTCTCTTCTCTTCTTCCATCCTAATATGAGAGATTGGATTCTATAGTTGTAGCTGGCAACCAGTCTACCGCAGAAAGTAATGGCAACTAACAGCGGGATTATCTTCTGTCCAGTCATGTCACTTTCGAGACATGATCGCAAAAAGTGTGTATCACGTAATGAACTTAACTGACACACTTTCCTCATTACGTGCCCAATAAATTTCAATTGTCTTTAAGTTTTCTTTTTCGTTCCTGTTTCTCCCAAACCTCCCTGTTGCTCGGATGCTCGATTCGTGATATCCTCGGCATGTTTCTGTAGAACTACATTTATTTTGCTTCAAGTCTCTTTGAAAAGATTTGTTCTACTGAACTAATACAAGTATTCTGTGAAAAAGCCTTTCTAAAATGGAAGACAGAGGTGTAGGTTCGATACCAAATACATAACATAGCACTTACGAAACAGTTATAATACTTCCTTATAATATTCTTTTTAAGGAAAGCTACACACTATACTATATATGTCTTGCTATTTCGGCTCAGCACGATAAAGTAGAGAACCAAGTTTAATTCATTGCATTCATTTATGCACAAAACCCTTCGGAAAGATAATAATCTGTCGCTTCTACCTTTAGTTATGGGTTAAATATAAGGAGAGATTAGGTTCTATATACTTGGTTGGCAGAAAATAATGGCAAGCTACTGCAGGAAAACCTTCTGCCCAGTCTCTTTCCAAACCTGATCGCCAAAGCTTTTATCACGTAAGGCACTTGACTTACTGACATTATATACCATAACAGAACCTCGTAGGCAACATTCAAAAGATAGGTTATATACTATACAGACACTAAATAAACTTTGATATCAAAATGATATCTAAAAAAAGTAGTTAAAACATTCGAGTTTGATTAACATCAAACGATTATAACGTAACAAAAACCAGGGTTTGGGGGAAAATAATATCTGTTCTGAATCTCAGGACTTTCAAACTCTTTTCACAGAGGATAACCTCTTGGAAAAGTTTCAAAGTCTTTAAATAACCGTTTGCAAACCCACTGTGATAAATGCAGTAAAGGCCTATCTTGCAGGTTAGTTGAGCGTTCATTAGCTTCCTTGACACACCGGAACAGACGGCCCATCAGTAGATCTCAATTAACATTACAACAACTGACTGTTTTGGGTTTTTATTCTTTTTAATTTGACATTAGAATCTTGTCATTTAATCTGCTTGGAACGAACTTTAAATTGCTGTTTCAAGTTTTACTCCTACCTGGAATAGAAGCAGAAGTTAATATCCCACCTCAAAAAAAACCCCAAAAATAAGATGAAAGTATAAAAATATATATTAATATTAAAAGTTGAAGCAATACATTTTTATATAAATAAAAGAGTGAAAATACATGAACATCGACACATATCTGTAGTTATACAAATGCGTTCAGTATGTATGAAGTTGAAAATATCAAATTTTGTTTAAATTACTTAGATTTCGGCATTAAGTAACCCATATAGGTGTTGATATATTGCTAAATCAAGTAATCTTAATCTCATTAGTTATGACTCTTGTTGTTTCAGTTAGAAGCAGGGCGTGAATATCGCAACCAAATTCAGTTGACGACGAATCACATTATTGAAGTAGCATTTCCTTAATAGTCGTAAATAAGTTAGATCTGTGTTTCCGTTTAACGATGTTGTTTGGATCAAACATTTCTCAGTTATTTAACACATCTCTCAATAACTCCAGGGCCTGACACAGAAATGGCGCTACTAATAAATAATCCATATGATATTTATAAAGAACTAACCTTAACATTGCACGTGATAAAATCTGGACTTAATCGGATTATTAGTTCACAAATTACAATTAATTAAGTAAGGCTATTCTTGCAAATCTTCAAAAAAATGGAAAAATCTAAATTTTGTGTGTTGATCAAACATTATTTTTCTGACGAGAAAAATACTGTTCAAGCAAAGCAATGGCTTGATAAGTGTTATTCGGACGCTGCCTTGTCGGAAACGTACAGACACAAATATTTCTGAGCGCACAAATCGCCTAAATCAGCAGTTGTTTCGGAAAACACTAAACTACACCGACGAACTCCTTTTGATCGATCGTAAATTGAAGTTGTGTGACATATCTTAGGGTTTGAACATATGAAAAAAGTGTGTATTTAAAAATTGACTTAAATATTTTTCAATGAAAAGAAATTTTCATATTGGTTGCCGCGTTTGCTCACAAAAACAACAAGGCTTCGACGATTCAGAGCGTTTTTTGCAACTGCTTCATCGCAATAAGAATGTCTCTTTTGTTTAAATACGAGGCAATGGATGAAACAGAGATCGTCTATTTCACTCCGGAGTTGAATCGGCAGTCAGCAGGTGAAGGCCATCCAGAGCGACCAAAGACACAAACATCAGCAAGCAAGGTTTTGGCCTCCGTATTTGAGGATGAACAAAGTATTTTGTTAATCGACTATCTTGAGAATGGAAGAACCATCAATAGCAAATATTATAACGCATTATTGGTGCGTTTGAAAGAAAAATCGTCAAAAACGAAAACCAAGAAGAAAAAGTGAACTTTCACCAAAACAACGCACACTGTCCCAAGTTTATCGCAACGATGACAAAAATACATAAATTGCACTTCAGATTACTTCAGAATCTACCCTGTTCTCCAGATCTGGCCCCCGGTGATTACTGGTTGTTTGAAGAACTCAAAAGAATGCTCCAAGGAAAGCGATTTGGCTTCAATGAAGAAATATTATCGGAAAGTGAAGCGTATTTTGAGGCCAAAGGCAAAGGGAATTGTTGCAATCTATGTATCAACCTAGAAGGAGACTATGTTGAGGAAGTCGAATTTTGCCGAACAATTGTTGCCTTATTAGTCATCCCAGGATTTATTGATTGGTAATTTATACGATAAGAATTATTATTTCATGATATTTTATATGTTCGCTCGGATAGACTACTTGTAAATACCGTGGCTCTTTTGCACGTAGGCTATCATGGATTTCCTATCACATTATTCTTTTATCATTTACTAACTTTTCACTAATCTGTCATCCATTTGCTCAAGCCCAACAATTATGTTACGTGTTAATTTTTACTGCCTCTCTTTCCTACTATCAACCCTGTTAGTATCCGATGCTCCAAACTCCAGGTCATATTTTCTCATTACGAGTCTTAGAAGTTCTAGTTGTCTCTCTCTCTGATGTTTTATATAAGTTTTCTTTACGTTTCCATCCTTTCCAAAATCTTGTTATTGCTCACAATATTGATCTATGACATCCACAGCATCCTTTTGTAGAAACACATTTCGGTTACTTTAAGACAGTACTTTAATCGCCACCCCAGTAACCATTCCTTTATTTCAAACGAAATTATTTTTTCTCAAAATACACTGCTTGGCTTTAGGAATGCGTCCTAGCATGCCACTACGACTTCGGATCTCAGGGTCAAATTTATCATCAACTGTTAGAACACTCCGCAGGTATTTAAATTTCATGCCTGCTGATTTAATATTCCCTTTTAAACATCCGAGGAATAACATTTCAAGAGTATTCGCAGTTGCCCTGTTGTTCTCTTTGTTCTTAATCAGTTTTATTATTTATTAAACTCTAAAAACTATAAATAATAAAAGTGATTAAGAACAGAGAGAACAACAGGGCAACTGCGAATACTAAACTCTAATAACTATGGATGTGCGTTGTGGTGCAGTGGATATCGGCTCGGAACGAGAAATCGGGGAGCCGAGTTCAAATTCCAGTTGAATTCATTGCATTCACTTGCGCGCAAATACCTTTGGGAAAGGTATTAATCCGTCTATTCCTTCCAGTTATGGGTTAAATAATAGGACAGATTGGGTTCTATAGCCTTGGTCGGCAACCAGTCTACCGCAGAAAGCAATGGCAACCTACTGCGGGATAATCGTCTGCCCAGTCAGTCATTTCTCTTTCGAGACATGATCGCTCAAGCGTATTTCGCGTATGGCACTTAACTGACTGACTAAAAACTATGGATATAAAGTAAAAAAAATATAGATTAAATTCGTATTCTTGAAAGATGATAAGAAACCCTTTGCTAAGGGGACAGTGATTTAAAGGATGGCTCCAATAATGTTTCAGAGATGATATACTTATGTATTTCGAATTAAATAAATATCTAGAAGTAACATTCAAGAAGTGGTAAATTTTAGAATCACACTTAAAGAGAATTAGATTGTCAGAAAGATTAGGGAACTGGAAAAAGAAGCCGATAAGTAACTAGGAATCAGCAAAAAAGTTGGAATAATACATACACAAACGAAAGAGAAAATAAGAAATGAAAACTAAGAATGTATGCGTCTGGGGTTAAATATGGAGTTAAATTCAGAATATCATCATATCAAAAATTTGGTAGTCAATATAGTTGCATCATGCTTAATTGTATCATAGCTGACATTAGGCGAATGAGTATCAAAACGAAAAACCTTTTTAATTGCCATCGCATACATTGTCATAAGACTGATTTGAATTATTTGTATCTGCCAAAGTATAAAATACAAATATTCAAATAAATGGTCTTCGTAAACAACAGTAATCGGTTCTCAAAGATACCTGGAAGTAGCAGAAAACTCGATGATCTGTGTCAAAGAATGTGAAAGAAAGAAATATAACACAACCCCTGGCTGAGTTCAGCCAACATCCCTGATCTTCGGTCGAATCCGCCCACGTTGTGTTTGTTAAACTCGGATTGGGCAAATCACGTTCACTTGTTATCAACCAACTAGGTTGGCCGAGACACGCGTTAGAAGGACGTATAATGAAAAACCAAATTTAAAACTGCCACGCTACGGTATATATATATATATATATATATATATATATATATATATATATATATATATATATATATATATATTCAAAATAACAACTAACCAGACTCTGTAAGTATCTAAATCCTAACTTTATACAAAGATAAACTTTAAGAAAAACGAATAACCGACAGAATCTAATTCCGTTAACATCCGTCGCACTAAGGCGTTGGATAAGAGGGGGGAAAAAAAGAAATCCGCGGAATAAAGACAAGACATACGATACTCCGCAGTAAAGAAAAAAAACCCAAACGGAACCAACCAAAAAAAAGAAGAAAAAGTGCTCGATACAAATACAAACAAATGCAAAATTACAAATGAAAAGCAAAAGTAGAGCAAAGACACATAAAGAATCACAAGATAGCCAAAACCTACCGCGGTTTCACACAACGGCTCGTGTATATATATATATATATATATATATATATATATATATATATCGAATAATTAAATCAAAGCTAAGTGACGCATAAAAAAACTGGTTATCTGGTATTTCAGAATCACACTAATATTCGTGCTCTATTATCTGCACGGGGCGATGTTTTGTTCCATTTGCAGCAGGTTGAATTTGGACAGACCGTATCTTGCAATATCTCTGGTGGCATGCTATTTCAGATTGTACGCATCAGTTCATCGCTGTTTCCTCTCTCAGAGACTTTCGTTTTCCACCCCAGTTTTATTTACAAAGGTACAAAACTAGAGTGTTGATGTTAGGTACGGGATTTCTATTTCTGCTTTCCTCCCTCCCTCCTTATATACGTGTTAGAATCTCGAAATGTAAGTAATATCATTTAACCATTTTGAGTGGAAGGGGGAAACTTCCACTTTGTGATTATCTGCCTTTTTCCACTAGCCGTCTTTTTAGTCAGTATGCCGGGAATTCTGAAAGCCGAATTTTGAACTAGGGTTACAAAGGGTCAAAACCCATTGACAATATTTTGACTACGCTGACGTAACTATCTTTGATAAATTCACTTACTTCTCTTTTGCATTCATTTTATCTTTGAATCTATTTTCCACTTTTTATCATTTTGGCTACTTTTTCCGACAAAAAATAATTGTATTTTCCAATATTATAGAAATATCTTCTCACTTTGAAAATCACTTAAAATTAATACCAGCCATTAGAAAATAGGGTTTCATAAAAAATAATTAAATAACCGATCAAATTCAGAAGTGAATTTCAGGTGGATAAAAAGTGCAAATAAAAATAATACGCCTACTGAAACGCCAAACGTTCTAAAAACCATGGCAAAAGCAAAGGCAATGTACCAGATTTAATGAACCAAATGCAAAGACGATGGCAAAATATGCTTCTTTATAGTTAATAATTTGCCTCTACCAAACCGTAGAGAAATAAATAGTTATATAGTTATATAGTACAGGGTTAAAATATGAAACGGAAGGTTTTCTTTTTGATGCATATAACCAATGCTTTCTACCAGAGATTACTAAAATCACCTACTGCAATATTTTATTAAACCAAAATTCAGGTTGTGTTATAAATATTCAGAAATACTTAGCTATCATATATCAGGTTTCACAGTGTTAGTATCCACTGAATATAAAATTCGCGATGATAGAATGAACCAATATTTCTAATAGATACAGTTTCTAGGGGAAGAAAACTTCAAGAGACTTGTACGAACATTCACCCAATTACAGGAAAAGAACCAATAACAATTTATGAGATTTTGAATACACAAAGACTGATCAGCTAAAGTTAACAACCCATATATGGAGATAAAAATAAAATAAAGATATAGTGCGCTTTCTTATTGATATGACAGTCGATGGAGGTTGTAATGTATCTCTAAAAAATTCCAAAAACTATCAAAATGCAACAAACCTGAAGTGGTAATACTAAAAACGTGGACATGAGAACACCAGCAATTCGGATTGATTAGAAAAAAATTCTTATAGATTTATTGAACGGATTCCTGGCAGCCAAAGCCTTAAATAAATACAAAAAAATAATGTCACTCACATACACAGCTGACACATTACGAAGTCATTTATCTGTTAAATGTGTGTGATCTTAGTTGTTTTTTGTTGGCGGGGGCGGGGAGGGTAGACAGCCTGAAATCACGACGTTTGTAAGTTCTTTAAGGGTAGGATATTTCAGGGACTTGTTTAATCAGAAGAATGATTCAACCCACGAGACAAAAAACTTCTGTAGTTGACTGATATGGAAAGTGTTACTAAACCAGCTTATTCTCCGGAATCGGACCCATATATCACCATTTTTCCAAAATAAAAAACATAAAACGCTAGGCTCGGAAAAGGTCGCGCAGTGATAATGACGTCATTTCTACTGTTGATGACTATTTTTAAAGGCTTATTCCACAAGTTTGTAAATCACAAATGAGACTATGTCGAAAAATTGACCTCACCTATTAGAATTAAGTTAGCGTAACATCGTCTGTCTATAAACATTTTAGCAGATCATCGGATACTTTAGACAAACGCACATGCACAGGCAGACACACATATGTACAATCATATATATATATATATATATATATATATATATATATATATGTGTGTGTGTGTGTGTGTGTGTGTCACACACATATTTATATATCTATATATATATATATTAATGTATATGTGTGTGTATATATATATATATATATATATATATATATATAAACATCAAAAATATGCTAATCGTTTAAAATTCTTGTATAAAAGATTGAGCACATATAAGCAGACACAGCTTCGGGCAGTCTATGATCAAACGGATACGGAACCTATAAATAAACAGTACGAAAAAAAATTGATGGAAGTAACAGCTCATATTATATATATATATATATATATATATATATATATAGAGAGAGAGAGAGAGAGAGAGAGAGAGCGAGATAGATAGATAGATAGATAGATAGATAGATAAAAAAGCGACGTGACAGATATATAAATATATAGCTGTATAGTGAGAGCTATATGTGAATAAACTATGATATATATCTATATCTATATCTATATATATATATATATATATATATATATATATATATATAAAGATAGATAAATAGATAGATACATATTAAAAGACTGTGCTGAATATATACAGAAAATAACAGATGTGGTATAGATAGATAGATAGATAGATAGATAGATAGATAGATAGATAGATAAAAAAACACACACGCACGCACACATATCCATGCAAATTTTCAAATTAATAAACGTCTACTTATCTCTCCCTGATATTATGAATCTTCTTCCTGATTCGAACAATTGCTATTTCATTATTCATCACAAGATGATTATTCCCATTGATCCAACTGTTGTAATTATTTCTTTAGATGACGATCGTAAAGAAAACGAAAATTTGCTTTCACTCAAAAACTGTAGCAAACGACGAAATTGAAACAAACAAGTAGGACACAGAAACAATAAGAGATAAACATCAAAGGGTGCGTCACGAAAAGTGAAAACTCTTCCTGATTGAACTGCACGTAATTGAATTTGAGCCGTTCTTATTAGGTTAGGCTTCTTCCTGTCGAGTCGCTTGAAGAAACGCCAATAAAGCAATCAAAAGTGAAAGAGAAAGCGAATGTCAAAGTAGGTATGAAGCGATCACATATCTCGAAAATATTGCTTTCATACACCTATTTCGTTATTACTCCCATGTTCAGCAGTTGTTTCTGGGTTTATATTTAAAATCAATGGTTTTCTACCAGCGTCTTTCATCCATATATTTCATGCGTTCAGCATATCCGATATTTCTAATGACATTCATCTATTTGCCAATCTTCATTTTCTTACTGTTTTCTTGCTTCCATTTAATGGGTATCTCAATGGATATAACTGAAATAAGCCCAGATGGGAGTTCCTTGTCATAACCAAATTACGTATCTATGATGGCAGATCTGATTTTCGAAGGACAGCGAGTGAATGTAATTAAGATTGAGGAAGGGTATTGAGCGCGTTCTTGTTCATTATTCAAGAATAATAGTGTTTGCGTTAATGTTTTTGTCTCAACGAAGGCAAAGAGAAATTACGTTTGGAGCGCACAGAACACTAGCATTTACGTTTATTGTTATTTTAAAAAATAATTATAAAATAATTATATCTTTTGGCACCAATCTCTTGAGTTCTGAAAGCAGATTTAGCTTAGCTAATTAGATCTCTATATATACTTGCAGCTGTATTGTTATCAGGCTCTACATCACATACTCATAACCGCACGCTGATCTCACAAACACACACGGGTCTATTCATATATATATATATATATATATATATATATATATATATACACACACACACAAATACACACACACATACATACATACATATATATATATATATATATATATATATACACACACACACAAATACACACACACATACATACATACATATATATATATATATATATATATATATATATATATATATTTGGGTAACAAACTCTCTTTTATACAGGTTTCATTATAAATGACAGACAAGTTATTGTCATTAATTCTTTTTTATAGTTTATCATGCATGCGTAATTTTTTTTTCTTTCGGAACTCAAATTATATCAAATGTCTTAAGGTTTTACAATTTTGAGAGTTTTTGGATATAGCATTATCTATTATAATAAATTAATTTTGTCTTATCTATAAATAAACTTGTGTAAAATTTGTTATTGAATCTTGGTATGTTAAATTTTCAACATGTTAAGCACTTTGTTACCATATTCATAACTGCTAATATCTTGTCTGTCATTTTTTACAAAAACTACTATATATATATATATATGTGTGTGTGTGTGTGTGTGTGTGTTTGTGTATCTGTGTGAGTGTGTATGTGAGCGTATTTAGGCAGCAATCCCTTTTTTATAAATGTTAAGTTGTAAATGTTATTTTTTTTATATGATTTTGATGTGATATTATAATCTGTTTCTTCTCCGTCGATAAATTATACAAACATTTTCCGAATGTATTTTTTATATACAAGCCTTCTCGGCCATGCATTCAACCATTATCAAGGCTAAATTTTATTGCACTATAAACTAGATATATAGATTGTCTTTTGTATATATGTAGAGACATGATAAGAAATCCTCATGTAAAAAAT